>PVJH01022641.1:0-36294 GCA_004026705.1 Nesogale talazaci
CAATTATAGTGGGTGACTTCAACACACCACTCTCTGAGAAGGACAGATCACAGGGAAGGAAACTCAATAAGGAGGCGAGAGATCTAAATACTACAATTAGACAGTTTGACTTGGTAGATATCTACAGGGTCTTTCATCCAAAGGAAAAGCATTTCACATTCTTCTCAGCCCCACATGGAAGTTTTTCAAAGATAGACCATGTACTGGGACATAAGGAGAATCTACATAAATTTAAGCATATTGATATCATACAGAACTCACTCTCAGACCACTCTGCCATAAGGTTGGAAATCAACAAAAGGAAGGTAAGGAGAACTAGAGAAAACAGTTGGAGAATGAATAATTCTCTATTGCAAAAGGAATGTGTGCTGGCTCAGATCAGAGAGGAAATTAAAATTTTCTAGAAACCAATGAGAATGAAAGCACGACATACCAAAACTTATGGGACACAGCAAAAGCAATCTTAAGAGGAAGTTTCATTGCAATACAGGCACACCAGACAGACAATATTTATTCCATTGGATTGAAAGTTAAGTACTCCTCTAAGCCACTTTGAACTTGTGAAACTTCTGGATGAACAAGCAAAGAAGGGAACGATTTTATTGCGAGGTGTGACTGACCATGATTCAAGAGGAAATAAGATTTATATTACATTACTAAGTTTAAAAAAAAAGGATGTCTGTTATCTAGGATATTCTATTTGATGTGCCTTAATACCATCATACTATTTGATAAAAGTAAAAGGTAAACTACAGCAATTCAATTCTATTAATGACCCATAGTGTTTAGGAATGGAGCTTTGAGTCACTTTCAGCCTAAGAACCATGATAAGTTTTGCCAGTTACATAATCTCCTGTCAATTTGAGTGAAGGCATGCACTCTAGTGGGAAAATTAGATCATAGACAATAATGCCTTTGTGTGTGCATTGTCTTCTCTTGAGAATTCTGGGAACTCCTCTCTTCCTCTCTAAAGTTGGGACACACACTCTCTCTGCTTCATATTCCTGTTGAGAAGACACATGGAACTATGCAGATGACAGCGAAAGTCCTGGAGATGGAGGAGCCATATGGAGACCCATGCCAGCATTGAGATGCTTCTACTACCACTGGATTCAGAAGAATTTCCACCCCCTGACCTGTGATCTTTCTGCAATAGATATCATAGCATTTGTTGCATGAGTCTGAAAAGTAATTTTTAGACTGGTAGTAGACATATGAGCTAATATCTGACTTTGGACTTGATCTGAACTGGGCTGCAATATTTTCTTAATGTTCAATTGCTATTGCATATAAAGCTATCTCATAGAAATATATGAGTGTCAACAAATTTGTTTCCTAGTTGATACACACTCTCACACCAGATAAGGTACTGACTGAAAGTAGCAAGAATATGGAATGGGTCATGAAAGAAGTTACTGTCAAAATCAGATACAACCAAGTGATCAGTTTAAAAAACAAGGACTGAAATTATTATGAGTATTTCCTACCTGGATGTATGAATCACATACATTTTTTCTTTTTTTATATAAAATGTAAGTGGAATTTGTACAGCTTGGGTTACATACTTTTTAGCTGTAACATGTTAGGCACAAGTATGACTTTATAACTGTCTTTATTTAGAGTCTATGTATTGTTAAAGGAGGTGTGCACAGGTGCCAAGTTGACAGGGGCTATGTCTGTGGTGGTTATTTTGTGTCAAGATTCTCAGCAGCTTGGCAACAGTATCCCACCCGCATCTTGATCTAACACTATGTAATCAACTTTATAATTGGATCTGCTACAATCAATGAGTTGTAAGATTAAGATATGTATCAATACACTTACTAAGGTCAAAGGCTTGACACAATTGAAGCTTCCTCAGCAGTACCATCTGTTACTAATATAACTGGACACATTGTGTTACTTTTTTCTGGATCTGAATTCTCTTCTGTCTCATTGACCTCTAGTTCTTTGGATTGAGCCAACAGTCTGCCATACTGCCTACTGATCTTGGGAGTTGTCAGTAGATTGCCACCTCCTTCTCTGATTTTGTAATCATTTGCTGATTCTTGTTGCCTTCATGTGAATCTTGATTTCATCAGTCCTTGCAACTTTGAGAGTCAGGAAAAGCTTCCAGACTAGCATTTAGTCCATAGACTTGGACCCTGACTATATTTGGATGTTTCCACTTGTACAATTGCATAGGCCATTTTCTCAATATATATACACACACATATATGTACATATACATATAAGATTCATTGGTTGTGCTTTCCTAGAAAACCCAGCCCCAAACATCTCCCTTCACCATTTTAAGGCAAGCTGAATATTCACACCAAAACCAAAGGAAGCTATTCTCAAATGCAAACAAATGTTAGTCAGTCATTGGAAAAGTGTTCTCCAAGGAGAAATAATACATGGATGTAAATGTAGATCTGTTAAGAAACAAAATAAAACAATTCTAAAGTTTGGGTGATGTATACAGCAGTCATTCCCTAATGGCCACAGAGAGAGCAGCAGGACATATCCAGCCAATAAAGTTGCATGACACCTCCTTGCTTGCACAACTGGCTTTGTTTCCTTGGTCTTTATGCATAGCCAAATTACCAGCTGTTCTAAGAAGTATGGGAGTGTATACAGTTTCTTCATATCAAACCTGAGGTATCTAGCCCCTCGAGATTTGAAGAGTAAAGATTCAGATATTTTTGAGCTTTTCCTTTCATTGGAATTTATCAACACCAGGTCAAATAAGTATTCAAATTTAACAAGCTCCTAGCCATTTCTTTGACTTTGCTAAATCTTTAAATATTGCTGGTGTGGATAAGCTCTCTTTGTAATCAATTGATTTTTTCCTATGGTCTGTTATTACCCCAAATCAGTTCTGCTGACCAAGGTCTCTAGATATTTCCCTGTGCTTTGTGCACTTTAAAAATCCAAGACATCCCATTAATTTGGAAAGTAATGTGAATATTGACCCCTTGAAGTTTTGTAATATGCTTGATACCACTGTTGGTGTTCACAGAGACTACATTTTTGCCTTAGGTTGTTGCTGCCAATTGAAATTTGAATTCTAAATTCTTAATATGAGTTTTAAATGAACTGTGCTCAGAAATGAATCTTCCCCCTAATTATTAATATCAAATTGGTACAAGGAAGCGTGACTGTGAAAGGAATGTTGCCATTTTTATAGTTTTTAATTTTGAGATTGATAAAGCATTACAGAGTAGACCATCAGTTTTTTTATTTAACAATTCAAACATTTTTTGTACTATGTCATTGAATGCAATTCCCACAATGTTTGCATCAGTTAACCCACTTTCTCCCTGTTTTTTTTTCTGTCTCCCTTCCTCCACCTTTACTCACCATCTTGAACCTTGTCCTTGGGTAAAAGTTATCCTTCGGATCTCAGAAGCTTGAGCATTGTAATTTATACTTATGCCCCAATTGCTATTATTCCCTTTATAGACATGTGTATTGTCTTGCTTGGCTGAAAGTTAAGTCATGGAGGTAAGTTCATTTCCATCATGTTACAGTAATTAATTAGTTCTTAGGCATTATGAAAATTAAGATTTTGTGCCCACTTGAGTAGAATATGAATCTCAGTGGTATAGCAGTTAACACTTATGGATTCTCCATGACCTAATCTAACACCAACTTTGCAATAAAATCCAATCAGTTGTAAGCCTCCATTATGAGACAAGATTAGTGTGGAATAAAACATCCTTACTTATTTCACAGCCTTGAAGCAATTAAAAGGAAATGTCCTTGAGGGTGTGTCTTATTCTAATATAAAGGTGCTATGGAAAACTAGCTTGTTTTTGCTAGAGCTAGATATTGCCTCTTGCTCATCAATTCCGGATTATTTAGAATGTGAGCCAATGATCTGCTATATAGTCAGTTGATCCTGGGAGCCATCAATGGCCTGCCATCTGGCATGCCTATTTTGGATGCATTTGCCTTTCCAGTTCCAAATATGTCTTCCTGTCCTTGGATTACTCCACCTCACAATCAGCAGTCTGTGGTCTTCCTGCTCATCTTAGGTTTGTCTGGTCCCAAAGCTACCGGAGTCACGAGAAGCCTCCAAAGACATAAAACATGGTAGAATGTACCTGCCTCTACAAATGTGTGAGCAATTTTCTTTATATGAATTTATCTATATGTAAGCCTATGTAAGTTTACTGGTTTTACTTCTTTCGAGAACCAAGCCTAAGACAGATATCAATTGAAAACTTTTATTTTTAAATTTGTGAATTGGTGATTAAAATAGGAGCATAGAAAGGATGATTTTGAGATGCAATTGGTGTGGTATTTGAATTGGCCTAGTGGGAAAATGTCAGCATATTTCAGCTTCCAGTTTATTCTTAGCAATACTTTGATAAGCCCATTATCTTATTTGCAGAGAATGGTTTTTAGAGAATTTCTCCTGTTGGATATATCTTTTAATAATTTCCTTTCCATAGATCCATCTGGTTTCATTATAGAAGTTCTTAAGAATAGCACACTTGTCAAGACTGAAATATGGGCAGGGTGGATGACAAAGAATCAGAGATCAACAAACTAAGAATTAAGAATAAAGAAAAAGATTGTTACTGGGTAAACTATATCTATCCAACATTATCTTGTTCCTTCACTTATTTCCTCATGAAATATTTTCTAGTAAATAATATGAGTAAGGTTTAAGATGAATACGGAAGAATTTGCCTGCTTGAAAGCAGTATTGCAGACTTCTTTAGCAAATGTCTTCTAGAATTGGGTTACCTTATTTTGAATTCAAACTTCCTGCATGCATTACGCCGTAAGGAGCATGGATACATAATACCAACAGTTAAAGTTTCAGCAGCTTAACTAAATGGTTGGTACTTGGAAACATTCAGTGACTTCTGCAGAGCAGCTATGAGTCAAAATGACTCCAAGGTTGTGAGCTTGACTTTTTGGTCTGAAATGGCTCACACATGAGAAATAGTTGGCAATTTTCTCCCATAAAGATGGTTGTTACAATCACCAACAATTGGATCCTTGAATCTCTTTTTATTCCTAGTGACTTGTAACAGAGAGGAAGTTCCTCTTAGTGTTTTTCTAAGATCTAATCCAGAAGAGCAGATTGCCTTCCCATCTCAATGGAAGAACCCATGTGGAGTGGCTATGAGTCAACAGTGATGTATGCACATAACAGTGTTTTAAGTTTACCTTAAGCTGTCTATATTTCAGTTTCCTTGATCATAGTTGATATATTTGTCTTAAAAGATTGCTGTGAGGGTCAAGTGGAGAAATCATTCTAAAGTAATAACCTTGCTTCCTGGTGTAGATTCCCCCCTCCTCATATCAAAAATTTAAGTGAGTTGTACTTTGACTGAAGCATATTGACATTACAGTAGAAAGACTGAAATAAGAAGTGCGAAGTAAGTCACTAGAGATCAGTGTTTCCTAACTTTCCTAATGCCTCAACATTTAAATAACTTTTCTCATATTGTGGTGATGCTAACCATAAATTTATACTCGTTGCTACATCATTACTGCACTTTTGCTACTGTTAAGAATCAAGTGACCCCTGTGAAAGGATCGTTCAACCCACAGGTTGAGAACCACAGCTATAGCTTGACCTCTACACGAATCCAACATTTTAAATGTTCTAAACTGTAAAAAAAAATTCCATATACTTTACTGTGCTAGTACAGGTAGACTAGAGAAACAAATTCATAGACATGCATATGGATATAAGGGTAAGTTTTATATACAAGAGGAATAGAACATTGAGAAAGCATCCCAACCCAGTCCAGTTCAAAGTCATAAGTCCGATATTAGCCCATATGGCCGATACCAGTCTACAAAGTCTCCTTCCGACTCACAAATTCAGATGTCAGTGGGTGCAGAATCCCAGCGCTGGCTCCTCACTTCCAGGGCTCAGGGTCCATCAACAACATCCAGTGGTGACAGAAGGAACTTAGCATTCGCAAGGGTTTCCACATGGCTTCTACAGCTTCAGAGGTCTGGTTCCATCAGGGTAAGGCCACGTGGCTACTCCTTCAGCTCCTCCAGCTCCTGGAACACTGCCATCTTGCCTTGTCTGTAGGTCACTGTCTTGGAGACTGACTCTCAACAACTGAGGAGATGGCCTCTCATGTCCACTAGGGAAATATCGCGAGGTTTCCCAGAAGTCTCAGGAGAAAGCCGTGCCCACACAGAGGCCTCATTGGCTACTCAATGCCTATCTCCAGATTAAAAGGCTACACCCCACCCCTACATCACAGTCATGAAATTGACATCTCAAATACATGACTGCCACATTTACTTTCTAAATATTCACTCTCATTATTCATGTGTTCATCTCTTTAGACAAAGAAAAATGTATTTTGTAAGAATTTAAGCACTGTTTTTTAAAAGTGCTTAGTGAGGGAGCTCTATGAAGCATCACAAATTCTACTGAAAATTGCTTTCACTTGAGCACACTTGAGAGAATCACCTTTTTTCATCAAATGTAAACAATTTAAAAATGTTCAGAGTGTGCAATACAGCTCTTAATACGCATGACTCTACTTACTCAAAAGATCTTTGGAGAGCCAAATATTTTGTGCTCAACTATTAACTGAAAGGTTTATAGGTCAAAACCATCTAATAGCATCTTGAATGAAAAACTTGCTGATTTGCTTCTGTAAAGATTAGCACTGAATCTCTGCATCTAAATTAATAAGCAAGGTGCTTGATCATTTGGAAATAACTTTGTTATTTTCTAAAATCAGACTCCAGTTTTAATTTTATCATAAGACTACAACCTGTCATATTTGCAATTTTCTACTTTTCTGTGTAGATGTTATTTACAGAATGGAAAAAAAATTACAAGAATAGGACTTTAACCACTATCGACAAACAATGCAGACAAGGGTGCAATTTGTGAAGAAATAAGATTTAGTATGTCTTTCCAGGAGGCTTCTGAGGTAATAATGTTTGTACAACATAAAGAATATGTATGCAGCAGAGAATTTCTTGTTAGATTGGATCCAAGAAACCTAGCAGTTAAACTGGCAAAATTTTAGTTTATTTTCTTTTTTTAAATATATTTTTAAATTTTTCATTAAATACTTTTATTGGAGGCTCTTACATCTCTTACTATAATCCATACATTCATACAGTGTGTCGAGCACATTTGGATATATGTTGCCTTCATCATTTTCATATAGCATTCTCTTCCCTCTTGAGCCCCTGATATTAAGTCTCCGTTTCTTTCCTCTCCCTCACCCTCCCACTCTCCCTCACAAATTCTTGATAAGTTATAGATTAGTATTTTTATATATTACATCCTACAGCATTATATAAGTCAAAGAACTTAGAACTTTAACCATATACCATTGTTTTTTTTTTTTTACTTGACAAAACAGAACAAAGCAAAAACCCTGTTTACACTCTGTTCTGTGGGACACTGGATTGAGAGTGCCTCTATCTTTTATTTCACAACTCATTGCTTTATATTCACCAGATTTTGTGATTAATGTCTACACCCTTTCTTGGTGTCAAAAGTAAGATTTGAAGGATCATTTCCTCTAACAACCTCCTACAAGTTTAGCAGATTGGACTGAAAACTAGCAACTCCATTTTATCTATCTACTCTAAACTCCATGCGAATCACCTCCACCTGAAATAGATTTCAGACCAAACTGTGTGCATGTGCAGAGCTCTCTGATTTTTTTTTGTTTAGTTTATCTGCTGGAAGGTTTGGGTCAGGCTTTTTCCTTGTAAATTTCAATTAAGGTTTATTTTATTTAGGTCTTTTGGTACACAATGTTTCATCGTGAGGGTTAGCATAAATTGACTCATGTTTTTGTTTACTTTGATTCTGAGAAACCAATATTAACATTCATCACCGTCATTTCCCTCTTCCATTTATGCAGAGTGCACATGTACTTAATTATTGTCAAATGATGAACAATTGCAAATCTAAAAATAAGAATGTTCCTTTAATGGTTCCTATTTCTTAAATGAACAAATATTGCTGTCCTGTATCCGGTTCACTCCTTAATTATCGGCATGGCCTTTAGAGAGAGAAGTTGGAAAATCAGTGACTCACTATTAATATATTTTGCCCTAACTAAATTATCCTTTCTATAAAGATTTTTAAAAAATCCTTCCTGAATTAAAAACACTCAATGTGATGCATTTTCCAATTGGGATCTGGATGTTTCTAGACAAATAGTTACCTTTGAAGAAGACACAACATTTAAATTAAACCAGCAAGTCAAAAATTGCAATGCCTAAATTTTCCATTGTGCATTCAGGCCTTTGACCAACACTAATTGCCTTTTATCTTTCACAACTTTCTTACTTTCCTCTCTCTACTAGCACTTTGCCTGGACTCCCTTTCTATACAGAAAAACAAGAAAAGGTAGATGATCTTTTGAATTGCATGTTTATTAAATGTCTATTAAAATTCAACCCTTGGATATTAGAGGGACTCTTAATGAGAGAAACATAACTGTTCTCTTTGACTCGCACCATACTGCACTACCCTTCAAAGGTATGGAAATGGCATGTGAGGTCATATCTGATTACATTACTTTCAGCTCCAAAGAATGATTGTCACAAGGCAGAGATCTGCTACGTCTCCTTTCTCTAGCCTTTCCGACCTTATTCTGACACCTGTAACCCCTTCCATGACACTCTACTTCTGTTACCAAGTACAACAATTCATTGTAATGACTACCCAGAACTCACAGATACTAGCAGGGAAATTACCTGGTTAGAATTAATGTAAGAAACATTTCAGGATACAGTTGCTCAGTCAGGACTATTTCTTCTCTGACTTGCTTGCAGACAGATCTTTTCTTGGCCTTCAGTTTCCTGACTTGGCTTTTGTTGTGCTTGGGCAGTTTTAAAGAGCTCTATTGGTGTTATCAATAAACGCCCAATAGGAAGTCCACTCTATGAAAAGCCTCAGGCTGAAGGCATTCAATGTCAGCTTTGTGAGCCAGCAAAGATGATTCCCTAGTTAAATACTAGAAGATAGCCCATTCCATAATTCATCTTACTACACCAAATCATTCTTCCTTACTTATTTCATGGGCTTGGTAAGCCACAGCTGCTGAAAATCCACTGCCCTGACCTCTGAATCTGCTGCTCCTTTGTTGCTCTTTTGGTTTCAAAGCTACCTCCTGACCAAGTAGTTTCCATGCACAGGGACACCAAGGTCCATCTGCTCCACTCCTGGCTCTTCTTACTTGCTGGCAGTGAGATCCTTCCCCTCACTCTCCCATCCTATTTCTGAGATGGCTTATTTCATACTCAGGATGATGGCAATCACAACTAACCCTGCACACAAACACTCACAACTACATTATATAAGCCAATCAATACCCCCCCAGAACTTCTTATGATTGCTTATCGGGAAACATGGAACGCTTAGTGCAAAAGCAAAGGGCATACTAGAGCTATCACATTAAATAATTCACTTCATCGCAAACGCATTTCCCAAGCTTCCATGAAGACACTTTTAAATTTGCCTAAGAATTAAAACTTCTCACTGATGATTATCAGGCTAGGCTACCAGAACTTTATCAATTGGTCCATATGCTACGTGGGCCAGGCAGAGACCAGTAATAGTTAGAAATTGTTGATTGGAGAAAACCTAAATATAATTTGACTTAAAACATGCATACAACAGCTGCTGCCAACCTTAACAATGCCCAGTTGGTCCGCAAAAGTCAACCTGAGATTGTAATTAGAGATTTCCTCCCAATGATTGATTGTAATAAATTTTACTTCTGGATGCATGGCAATTATGAATTCTACTGGATTATTTTTCTTTGATGTTGGCATACATATGGATCCTTTCAAGTAAGTTTCTGGTAGCTATCTTCCTGATTTTTTAACATAGACAAGTGAGCACCTCTGCCAAGGCATAGGTTTATTGAACCATTTAAATGTTTTATGAAGTTCTGGAGGCTCCACATGGAAGAAGCGCATCAACCTATGTGATCATCAGGTATCAATGAGATGAGTTTCAAGTGTCTAAGATCCAGAACAAAACCATACCCAAGGTGAAAGGGAGGAGCAAGGTGTGGTGACCCAATACCTATCTGTAGACAATTGTACAGAGGGGTCACAGAGAAGAGGTGAGCCCGCCAGGGTGCAGTATAACACTGATGAGACACAGAGCTTCCCTCTAGTTATTTGGCCCTTCCTCCCCCCCCCACCCCGTCTATCATGACCTCAATTTAATCTTACAAAATGGATTAGAAGAGAGAATGCACACTGCTACAGATAAGTGTCTGCAGCACAGGGACTCCAGAATAGACAAACCGCTCAGGGCCAAAAATAAGAGTAGAGATAGCAGGAAGATTAGCGCGGGGTGGGAGGAGAAAAAGGGGAATCGATCACAAGGCTCAATCAGAAACACCCTCCCAGGGGAGTGAATATGGAAAAGTGGATGAGGGGTCACAGATGATGATATAAGGTATGGAAATAATAATCTATAATCATCAGTGATAAGAGATGTAAAGGCCCCCAATGTAAGCATTTACATTTTTTTCCTGAAGGCTCATTTTTCAAAATGCTGTATGTGGCAGCCATGTGTTTATGTTAATTTTATGATTGAAATGTAGGGGTGGAGTCTAGCCTGTTCATCTGGAGATAGCCATTGAGTAGCCAATGAGGCCTCTGTGTGAGCATGGCTTTCACCTGAGACTCCTGGGAAATCTCATGATATTTCCCTCATGAATATGAGAAGCTATCTTCCCCAGTTGTTGGGAGTTAGTCTCAAAGATGATGAATCACAGAGAACACAGGATGGCGGCGTCTGGGAGGCTGGTGTAGTCTGTGGAGAAGCCACAAGGCTTTGCCCTGATGGAGCCGGACCTCTGAGGCTGGGGCAGCCACATGGAGGCCTCTGCCATAGATGAGTTGCTTCTGCCACCACAAGGTGCTGTTGATGAACCCTGAGCTCTGGAAGTGAGGAGCCATGGGGAGACCCCTGTCAGCGCCTGGAATCTGCACCCACTGACCTGTGACTTCGTAAGTCGGAAGGAGACTTTATGGACTGATTTCAGGTATATGGGTTAATATCGGACTTGTGACTTTGAGCTGGACTGGGCTGGGATGTTTTCTCAATGTCCTGTTCCCCTTGAATATAAACCCATTCCTTTTATCCATATGCGTGTCCTTGAATTTGTTCCTCTGGACTATCACAATCTATAACATATCAAGTGTTAGTGGGAGAGGGTTGGCCAGGGAGGGACGGGGAAGAAATGGGGAGCTATTATCAGGGTGTCAAGTGGGAAGATAATGTTATGAAACTGTTCATGGCTGCATATGTGCAAATGTACTTGACATACTGGATGGATGTATCAATTATGATAAGAGATGTAAGGGCCCCCAATGTAAGCATTTACATTTTTTTTCTGAAGGCTCATTTTTCAAAATGCTGTAAGTGAAACTTAACTTTTTTGCATCAGTATTATTGGTTCTGGATCATGTGTTAATTCCTGAGATGACTGTGCATTTATCAACTCCTTTAGGTAGAGTGACTCAGCATATCTCTGCCATCTCCTCTGCTATCTACATTATTCAATATTTTCATCGTGGACATCGCAACCCAATACTTGAGAATCCTGCCATGTTTCCAGAAAGCTTGAGAAATGATGAGTGAGTTCTTCCCATTTGCTTTTCTAATATTTCTTTATGACATGCACTTTGTCTTCTTGAGCTGCCCTCTTAAATCCTCTGCTTAGCCGTTTCACTTCATACATTATTGCTTCTCGATTTGTAGAAAATGCTTCAGCTTCTTCTGACACTCATCTTGGTCTTTATTATTTCTTTTATTTTTAAAATTGCCTTGAAATTTACACTACGGATTAGCTTCTCATTTACCAATTCTATATAACTTGTTTGTTCAATGACATTGATTACATTTTTTTCCAATTCAAAAAGAAGAAGAAAATAATTTTAAAGATGAGAAAACAAGTGGAGAATAGGTCAAAACAGAAAATGAGAAATAAAATATAAAGTGATATGGCAATACATAAAGCAGCTGGGAAGTGAAATCCCATATGATCCAGCAAGAACACTACTAGGCATATCCCCTGGGGAAATTAGAGGCTCATCCCAAGTGGAGGTATGCTCTTCCATGTTCGTGTAGCACCATTCACAGTAACAAGGAACTGGAAATAGTCAAAATGCCCAGCAGGGGAAGAAGGGATAAAGAAACTATGATACAAGCACACAATGAACTATTGTACATCTCTAAAAACAGTGAGGAAGCACCATCTGACATGGAAGGACCTGGTAATTCATATACTGAGTGAAGTCAGTCAATCACAAAAGGACAAGTATAGTGTGAGTCCACTACAATAACAAGAAATACCAATTAAACAAATCTTAGAGACCAATTGCTGAACAAAATGGAAGAAGCCTACTGACTAGCCATGAACCATATACCACCTCGCTTTCTCACACTTCACAAGAGCAATCTTAAAGGAGGAAATCTAACATTGTCTTACGTCATTCCTTCAACAGTGGGGAGATGGGAAGGCACTATCCACTTCAGACTATATATCAACTATATAAGGCTGAGACAATTCAGTGGACCCCGGCCACCCCCACCCACCACACAAACACACAGGAAGGGAAAGTTAATTTGCCAGAAGATCAAACCAAGGTCAGGGGAGAGGAGCATCTACATTTCAGAGGAGACACTGATAGCTCTGGTGGTGAATATGGTATGTGATTGGGGAGCAGTAACTATATATCCAGAAGGAATGCTAAACATTGATTGTAGGAAACCGAAGGAGGGCAATGATCCATATTTTATGATCCTGGGTAAACACTATGTGATAGTTAACTACCCAACACTCTGATGAATTTGGACACTGAACTTGAGAGCAGCATGGCATAACCCAGGAGTTATACCAGAAGGACTTATCACAGAGGCCTGGTAGAATGAACTGAGCCCTGCCTCAAAGGTGCCTGCAACCTTGTACTGAGACTGAGGTGCTAGATTGAGACATGAAGCAGAAAGCGGCTGCCCCAGACCTGTCAAGTGACAGTGGCAGTCATTGGGCCTTGGGAGATCCCCTGGTTTGGTAGGTGTCCAATGGAAAGATACTGAGAAGCACCATATATTTAGTATCTCAATGCCCCCCTTGCAGCAACATGACAAGCTTTGACTTGTTGGGCAGGGATTTGAACTTGAAAGAACTGAACATGGAAGTTCCCCCCAGGCAACAACAACCACACTAAGGGTTGACAGAGTCCATTCAAATAGAAGATCTAATGGGGTGGAACAGAGGTCCTCAAACTTTTTAAACAGAGGGCCAGTTCATCATCCCTCAGACCATTGGAGGGACAGACTATAGCTTAAAAAAAAAAACGATGAACAAAATCACTGGGGGCGTGGGATGAGTCCACTGCTAAGCAGGGCAGTAGTGGTGGCAAAAACACACAGTGGGCCAGATAAATGTCCTTGGCAGGCCACATGTGGCTTGAGGGCCATAGTTTGAGGACCCTGTTGTGGAGCAACAACTCAAGGGTTGCGGGAGAACTGCACTTGCATACACTCTTCATACATACAGTGTCTAATGTGATGTGTCATTGGAAATATTGATGAAGCTACAAGTATAATTGTCTTATACTCCAGGAGGCTGATTTACCATGTTTTCCTTTTCTGCCTCCGTGAGTTTCTGTTTTCCTATCTTTAGTCTTCTTGTTTATTTGTTTGTCTTTCATTGTCTGCTACTTAGTTTACTGTTGTAGTTGGTCTTATGGGGTTTTACATTTGTCATAATACAACCACCAAAGTAAAATTAAGTCATGCATATCCCAGGGACAAACACATGGATTCTGGGTCACCACTGAACTCTCCTCCCAATGCAGGAACAGTTCTGATAGCATGACCCTGCTTGATATTCACCTCACAAAGAGATCACTGAAGTTAAGAGTGCTACAGCAAAGTGTGGTGAAGAAAGTAAATGTTTCCCACCTATGGGTCAGAAGACTATCTGCAGTCTTAAAGGCTTGTGTTCCAACAATCAGCCACCTAAACTAGCCGTAAACTTAAACCCACATGGAAGAAGCACACATGCTTGTGTGATCCAAAGAGCACAATAATAAGCTTCAAATATGACAAAGGGAAACATTTCAGAGGTAAAATTGTGAACACCCAATTTTTGGAAGGTTGTGGAGGACAGTGGGAGTGCAAAACCCACCTGCAGAGTCTCTAATCAGATACTGATAGATTCCCTCTAGCCATAAGCAAAGGTCTGGAATGGCCTTACTATGAAATATTGACAATTGTAATCCTAACTATGCTTGATCAGACTTGGTACTTGATCCGTTGACCTCCCTATAGACCATTGGATCTCAACCTTCCTAATGCCACAACCCTTTAACACAGTCCCTCATGTTGTGTTGACTCCCCCCAATGGAAAATATTTCAATTGCCACTTCATAACTGTAGTTTTGATAATGTTATGAATCAGGTGATCCCTGTGAAATGGTCATTTGACCCCCCAAAGGGTTGTGACCCATAGGTTGAGAACCGCAGCAGTCTAGAACCAATCTGAATTTGTTCTAGGTGTCAAAAAGAGGATTGAGTCAGATGTTATATTTTAACCATTGAAATCAGATGTTTCATTTTAATCTACTATAATTGCCTATACAATAAACTCTGCCTGATAACCAGGTTCTTCCCATCACTCCATTATGGTCAGAGAGCAATCACTGGAAACTTCAAAGCGTAGATCCTAAAAAGTATTTTGGGCTTCCACTGCCATCCATAGTCTTCTGCAAAGCAGAATTTTACAATTTAAACTCTGATACCTTTCCTTCTTTTATATTTATATTATGTATATTCTTCAGATCAATTAGGTTTAGTTGATATCTCACATATTTAGATACTTTTTGGAAAACAAACCTTTAAGACTTAGATGCTGTCTGATAGCAGGCACCATATAGTTTCTTCACCACACATTGCTCTGGCATCCATATATTCCACACATATTCTCTTCATGAGAGCAGTATCGATCAGGGCCATGTCATAAGAATTAATTGTTCTTAGATTAGAGCTAGGATTTGGTGGGAGCTCCAAATCCATTCCTATATTTCTGTTTTCTGCCAGCCTCTGGTTCACCTTGGAGACACCTTTCATATTTCTGTTGATATAAAAATAGGAAAATCAACCTCTCAGTGGGAAAAAAAAGACTAACAATGCCTCTGTGGATCCCAAGTAGAGAATATACTGGATTCTATATTTCTTTTTTCTGATTTATTTTTTTAAATTTTAACAAATCATTTTATTGGGACTCATAAAACACTTATCACAGTCCATACATACATATATTGTGCCAAGTACCTTCACATGACTGCTGCCGTCATCATTCTCAAAACATATGCTTTTGACTTGAGCGCATGACATTAGCTCTTCATCTTTACTCCTTCCCCCCTGCTGTCCCCTCCCTCATGAACCCTTGATAATTTATAAATTATTATTTTGTCATATCACACACTGCCCAACGTCTCCTCTCACGCACTCCTCCACTCTCCATCCTCCAGATAGGTGGTTATATGTAGATCGTTCTAATAGGGTCCCCTTTCCTACCACTGAGTTGCCTAATTTTTTTTATTTGGAGGGATTTTTAGTTGAATAAATAATTTTATCTGGGGCTCATGCAACATGAGAAAAATCAATTCATACATCAATTGTATGCATACCACATTTGCACACCTGTTGCTATCCCTGGAAACATCCTCCCTCCACTTAGGCCCCCAGAAACAGCCCCCCATATTTCCCCTCCCTCCCCATTCCTCCAATCCCATGAACCCTTAATAATTTACACATTGTTATTACTTTTTCATATTGTACTCTGTGTCATATCCTTTCACCCACTCCCCCTTGGTCCGTACTCCAGAGAGGTCATGTGAACATCCCTGCTATTGGTCCCCCCCTTCTACTCTACCCTCCCTCTACACTCCCAGTATCACTACACCCACCATCGGTCCTGAAGAGATCATCTATCCTGAGTTCCCCATGTTTCCACCTCCAGTGTATATCCCCTGGTCTAGCTGGATTTGTAAGGTAGAATTGTGGATCATGATAGTGGTTAGGAGGAAGCATTTGAGAACCAGAGGAAAGGTGCATACCTCTTTGTTGCCACACTGTACTTTGACTGGCTCCTCTCCTCCCTGGAACCCCTCTGCGAGAGGTGTCGCTTCACCTATTGATGGGCTTTGGGTCCCCACTGAGTACTCCCCCTCAGTTATAATGATACAATTTTTAGTTCTTTGATGCCTGACACTGGATCCCTTCGACACCTCATAGTCACACAGACTGGTGGACTTTTTCCATGTCGACTTTGTTGCTTCTGAGCTAGATGGCCACTTGTTTACTTTCAAGCCTTTAAGACCCCAGATGCTATATCTTTTGATAGTTGGGCACTATCAGCTTACTTTACCACATTTGATTATGCACCCATTTGTTATTGGTGATCATATCACGGAGGTGGACATGTAATGTTATGATTTTTATGTCTTAACTCCTGATAACTGATCCCCTTGGCTCCTCATAGTCACACAGGCTGGTGTTCTTCTTCCATGTGGGCTTTGTTGCATCTCAGCCAGATGGCTGCTTGTTTACTTTCAAACCTTTAAGACCCCAGATGTTAAATCTTTTGATAGTTGGACACCACCTGCTCCTTCACCCTCTCTGCATATGTACACATTTGCTATCAGTGATCGTGCCGGGAAGGTGAGCATCACGGAATGTCAATTTAATAGAACAAAATGTTCTTGCACTGAGGAATTACTTGAGTGGAGGTCCAATACACATCTGCTGTCCTAATACTAATCTTATAAGTATATGCACCTCAATCTATTTCGCCATCATCCTATATAAATATATTCACCTATGTACATGCCTGTATTTAAACCTCTATAAATGCCCTTTACCTCCCAGTTCTTTCCTCTATTTCCTTTTACTTCCCTCTTGTCCCACTATCATTCTCAGTCTCTATTGGAGTTTCAGTATTTTCTCCCTGTTACATTACTCTTGATCAATCCCTATTGTGCCTCTCACACCCACCTTGCACTGATCTCGAATCTCTTGTTATTCCCTTGTGCCTGGGCTAGTCAACACCACCGCCCCCCCCCCCACCCCTTGGATATTATACTTTAAAGGGCACATTGACCCAAGTTTCTGAACAGCCTATCAGGACCCAGGCCATGTGCCATTGAATCCTGAGACATTGGACCCTGTGTTTTGGTGACTTACAACATACTCTAATTGCAATTCTAAGGGGGGATTTAATGTGGAAACCCCACTAGGTGAACTGGGCTCTACCTCAAACATAGCAGCAGGCCGAGAATTAAGACAAAAATACATAATATATTAAGAAGCAGAAAGACATTATAACAAGAGTACTTAAGTATTAATTGGTTGGTACTTATTACTTCAATGCTCTACTTTATTAAGATAGATAGTAATCTGGTAGACATAGGTCTACAACTGTCATTGAATATTCTGTCGCATTTGCCTGACAACCTATTCACATTGCTTGGGTAAATAGTGTCCATTCGCTTAAAGATTTAATCTGTGCAAGTCAATGATCCATGTATTGCAATTTGTAACCAGTCTACACTTGTTTAATCTTCTTTTTCAGTTGTGCTTTAATTGCATTACCATGGGCAACATGGATGACACTCTAAACAAAAGGATCTTTGTTCCAGGGAGATGATTGATAATGTTCTATCAAAATATATTTATGACTATCAATTAATTTTTAAATTTCCATAAGAGACAGGACTGGTTTTTCCATCTCAATATTGCTGGCTACTCCTCTTAGGGAATTTAAGGAAGCTTACTCTCTGTGGGGCCTCTGTAAACGGATTCTGGGATTTCACTCTTATTCCTATCCTTCTGCAAGGTGGGAACTAAGATATTATGGTTTAATATCTTTCTATTTTTGAACTTGGAATTTATTGTTTATTATATTTGGATCACCCAAACTGATGTTCTTCTCTCCGTTAGCCTAGTTGACACCTCACTTAGATGGCTGTTTGATTTTAAAAAGATTTTAAGGCCCAAGACACTATTATTTCTGATAGCTAGGTATCATCACATTTCTTCACCATACTCTGCTATAACATCCATATTCTTAGTGATTCCTTCATGATAGTAAGTATGGAGGAGAGGTGCATCATAAGAACTGGCTGCTCTTAGGTTAAGGTTTATGGTTAAATGTGAACTTAAAATCCATTCATTGATTTTAGTGGCATCATTATCCACTTTTTTAGAGTAATCTGCATGGAGCCTTTAGTAATTCTAAAAATGATGACTATCATTAAACTAGTCACTGGTATAGAATTTAAACTATTGCTCAGATAAAGATAGTATTGGTATATGGGAAATATTTTAGACTTAAATACATAGGATGTTTCCTTATGCATTCAAAACTTAAGTGAGTAAATTCTGTTTGAAAAAACGAGGATAAGACACAGGGCACAAAACTCAATAACACTCATCACCATGGCAGAACTATATCTGCAGTGCTGAGATATGTCTAAGACAACTGAAATATGGATGTGTCAAATATATGGTAGTCTTAATTTGTTTATTATTGATCAACTTCAAAAGTAAAATATTTGAAGTGACATTCAATGATTTCCAATTCCATAACCTTAGGGCAATAGTCTTTCTTTTTTTTTCTCTTTAGGGATTTGCAGCTTTAACTACAAGGAAATATATTATTTAATATGCAACAGATGTGCTAAAAGTCAAGCCTTTTTCACTTAGTAGGCTTTGTGATTCAGATCCTTATTGTGTGGCCTATGTAGTACATTCCATGGCTCAAGAGGACAAGCAGTATAAACTTCAGGTAGCCTACAGTATGGGGCCTGTATCACCGAAGACTAAAATGAAATTTAGTTAAGCACACATGATTAACTCTACAGTATTGAACAGATTCTGTCCTTTGGGAGACCATATAGACATTCCCAAGAATCTTCCCAAAGTACAAGCCACCTTCTCTCATCATAGCAGAAGTAATTTCAAATTCCTTTTGGTCATGGATCTCCACCAGATCACAGCATGGACTATTTGGTTCTCACCTAAGGAAGATCTAGCTTATAGGCTGAGGTGAGGCCTATGCTCGAGAAGTGGTATTTAAACTCACAAATACAATAGTGATAAATGGTTTATAACTATAAGACACCATTACCCCTTCTTTCCCTGCAATACCAGACTGAATGACTACTTGACCTAAGGGCCACTGTAAGTCTTTCTGTTTCCCCTTATAGCAATGTTTTCTTGTGATTGACTAACTCTGTTCACCATAATGTTCTCCAACCCTGAGCATACCATGAGGTGCCATCATTATTTGTATGTTGTTTTGCAGTATACTATTGTGTGTATATACCATAGTTTCTCTGTCCATTGAGCTACTGATGGGTTTTGGAGCATTTTCAATTACTTGGTCCTTTAAGCTGTGCAGTAATGAACATAGGGGTACAAATCTATTTGCATTCTGTGCATAATTCTTCAAGTTATTTACCCAGCAGAGGTATAGCTGGACTGGGTGGGGTTTCTATTCCAAATTGTTTTATATAATGCCATATCACTTCCACAATAACTGTCTATGCTTAAAGACCTATAAGTGGTGTGTGGAAGCTCCAATCTCTCCGCATCTTCTCCAGTATTTCTGTTTGTTTTTGTTAATTGGTCTGTCATTGTTGTGCCAAAGTGGTATCTCATCATTATATTGATTTGCATCTTCCAGATGGCTAGCAATTGTGAGCCTTTTTTCTTGCCTTTTGTTAGCCATTTGAATATATATTTTTGGTAAGAAATCTGTTCGTGTCTTTTGCCCACTTTTTAATTGGATCATTTGGGTTTTTTCCCTTGTCATATTCTGTAGATTTTAGAGGCCAATCTTTTGTCTGTTGTGTCATTGCTGAATATTTTCTCCAGTCTGTGGACTATCTGTTTAATCTTTTGATGAACTCTTGATGCACATAGGTGTCATATTTTAGTAGGTCTCAGAAATTTATTTTGTCTTATGCTCTGTACTCTTCCTTCATTATATTTGATAGTATACCTGTGCTCTGTCATAGGGTCCTTAAGTTCATGCCTACTTTCATATTGAAAAATGTAAAAATAGTAAAAAATGAAAAGAAAGTGATTATTAAAATAAATTATGAAAAGAGTACAAAATTTTATTTTAAAGAAAAAGGGGGAAAAAAGATAAAACTGTGGCTTTTCTGCCCTTAAGTATTGTGGCTGGTGTGGGTGAGAGAAGGGTGTGGTTTTACAAGAAGTATGGGACTGGGTTAAGTACCAAAGTAGCATACAGGGCAAGGAGTAGGTGAGCAATTGCAAACAGAACTTAGAGGTTAGTGGTTCTGCTCAATCTTGTGGTTAGCCCAACTAGAATAGGATTAGGCCAGATTCTGGTCTCAAGGAAAAGGGCTTTCTTGGGGCTAATGGAGCAGGAGAAGTGGTAATGAGGTCTCTCGGGAAAGGTGGGAATGGAGTAAATGCAGGCTGAGTCACAGTAGGTGGCGCTCACACCACTCAGGAGGCAAAGGTCTCTGAGAGGGGCCCAGAAGGTAGGAACAGAGCCAGGGAATAAAAGGTACAGTGAGGCAGCAAGGAAGCATACAACTTTCCTCTAGTTCCTGAAGACTTCCTCCCCCCAACTATCATGGTCCCAACTCTACCTTACAAATCCAGCTGGATTGGAGAAGGTACACTGATACAGGTGGGAGCTGGAGATATGGGGAACCCAGGACAGATGGGCCCCTCGAGGCCATTGATGAGATTGGAGTCATCAGATGGGTGGAGATAAAGTGGGGTAGAGAGACGGAACCCACTATAAGGATCTACACCTAACCTCCTATCTGGAGTGCAGACATCGGAGGAGTGGGTGAGGGGAGATATCAGGCAATGTAAGGTATGAAAGAATAATAATAATTTATAAAGTATTATGGGTTGGTGGGGGAGGGACAGAGGAAAGAGAGGAATGGATGGAAAGCTGATATGAAGGGCTCAAGTAGAAAAGCACATATTTGGAGAATGATAACAGCAGACATGTGAAAGGTGCTTTGCACAGTATATGTATTTATATATTGTGAAAAATGATGTATGAACCCCCAATAAAATGATTTCAATAAATTAAAACAAAACAAACAGAAAAACCTCTAGGAAAAAGAGATTGTCTTCTGTGATGGCCCAGAGGGGAAGGAACTAGGCACAAGCTGTCCCAGAGGACAGACTATTTCTCTGGAGAGTCTGAGGAAGCTAAATGAGCTATTGGTTGGAAAGTGAGGCCTTGAGGGAGCAGGGGGTACCCCGGACAGCTGGTGACTTGGGGGGAACAGTGTGCACATCCATTGGGAAGCATGATGGTTCTTCAGGTCATCTGAGCCTAGTGAATATGACTCACACATTGAGCCAGCTTAGAGGAGAGAGTTCTACTGGTCTAGAAGATGAGCTGTATGAAGTGTATGCAGCTAGGAAGAAAACAGCCTACCTTGAGTTCAGTCAGTTGGGTGGGAAGACTTCGCTTGGGTGTGGTTGCATTCACCTCTTCCTCTTTGTCTGCTCCCATGGTTTCTCATCCTAGAGGAACCCAAGGTACATATATATTGAGCCTTGTCCAAGTTTGCTTGCACCCTATCCTGTCTTTCTTGATGTGTTCATCCTATTTGTTAAAAGGGAATTTACTCTGCACGATCAGTTTGTCCTCTTAAATCATTCTACTTCTTGCATTTTTAATGTTCTTTCATGCATAATTGATATCCTTGTTATCTTTAACAATCTGTCTGTCTGTTAGTAATATGTGTTCAATGCATCGAACCTATACTTGAAACAGTCTTTTATTTTAAGGAGGCTAGACCAAAGGTTGTAGTTTGGTTCTCGTGGACACACAACATTTGAACATGTTTTCAGAACAGACCAATCTCTGGAGAAAAACTTTATTCTTGGAATAGTATAAAGAGGAAGACCTCATTGCTATAGATTCATATAATGGTTAAAATATTAGGAAGGATTGTCATGATTGTGTAGGATTGAGCAGTGTTTCTTTTGTAATGTAGGGTAATTAGTTCAAACCAACTGAATGGCACATACCAACAATTGGAGCAACACACAAGGCAAGAATGGGAGTTTTATGATTACCAATAGAGATTCCTTCAGAAGTTTGCTAAGCATTCCGGCATTTACTCTTCAGTCTCACATAACTTTAGAACTTTAAAAGGTTTATTGATGTACAATCTTTAAATCAAATATTTAAGCCTTAGTAAAAAATAAAGTTACGTGGAAAAATCACTTCCATAGTTGAATTAAATAAAATAGTATATGTGATATCTCAATTCTTAGGAATAAAATTACCCTAAAGAATGATAAACTAGAGGTCTAACAAGTACCATGCAAATACATTGCAATTCTCTGACCAAAAGAAAAAAAAAACTTGAATCACAGCCACAAAATCATCATTACTAGTGACCTAAGCTCTGGACTATGCCATTAATGTAAGAAACTGGACTAATAAAATCCCTCTTGTACATGAAAAGTGAAACTTAGAAAACCTCTAATATAGAAATTTTAATTCCAAATTTGAATGATGAGGCTCTAGAGGAAAAATGATTACTTTTTCTATTCATATGAATTTCACAAGGAGAAATCACTTTGTTATTGGAGACCCCTAAACCCTTTTCATTGGTAGAGTGGCCACCTAATTGGAAAAGAACACACCTAATCCCAAATGTCTCTACGCTTGTCGAATGAAATTACAGAAATAGTGGATATTACAAATAACATTCTAACAGTATATTATTCTCAATCACCTATTTCTTTGGGGCTTATTGAAGATTTGCATGTTTTCCTTTTGAGTTCTGACATCTTTTTAAAGCTATCAGGAAGGAAACTTGTATTGACATCCTGCTTAATTCTCCCTTAAAGGGACATATTTCTTCACTCCTCGACATCTCTTGGGTCACTATATCTACCATTTTAAAATAAGTGTTGTCTATTGAATCAATTAATATTCAAGTAGACATCTCTAAACCTTTACTGAAGATTTCCAATATCATTTTATCAGAAAAAGCATTGATCCAGTTAAATAAAACTTATTTTTCCAAAAGGATCATTGTGCCATGTACTGGGCATGCAGCATTCCTGCCCTTCCAGTTAAGATATGTAACAACAGAGGCTGGAGATTTTCTCAATCTTGTATCTAAGTAATCACATAGTCATTCCCAAATCTCCAAGTTCCAAAGTCTAACTCATCATTTTCTAACATTTGCAGTGCCACCTTTAGGATCTGGGTCTGTCCTGACCATCAGAACTAAGAGCACTCACTTGGGAAGGCCAGCAGTTTACTAGAATAGTAGGCGATCCTTCAATGTTTTGCACATGTTTCACAGTCTGATCACAGATTTTACAGTATAACCACAATTCTACATTGCTACAATTTTTAGGTGACCCTTGGTATGATCTTCTTTCAAACAAGTTTTACCAGAAAGCAGTCTAGTTTTACTTAAACTTTTCTCACCCTAGGGCATAAGGTATTACAGTGTAAATAATTTCCCAAATATATGTTTAAATATTTAGACTATCAATATCTTCTTCAGAAATTTCTATTAATCTTATGAGGAAGTACAATATATAAGCTACCTTAGTCTCCAGGACAAAGAAATCACATCGTGGGTTCCTAGGACTACATAGTTTCTGTTGATCTAGCTGTTAATCTATTATTTAGTAGCCTAACTTTTATAAAAAATATTTAAATTTTCTGAACCAGATTAATTTCAACTTAGTCCAGAAGACTGCCCAACTGTAAAAATCTTAAAAGAAGTCTTGGCCTCTGCTCCAGCATTAGGTTTTCTAGACTATAAATTGGATTTTCCTCTATTTGCACATGAACTAGATTGAAAGGCACTTTGTTTCTAAGGCCAAAAACAGGAGTGCAGGCAATATAGACTTGTTGGTTATAACAGCCCTCAAGTCTCCAGCACTTTGCCCATGCCTCTTAACAGTGGTTTCCAGCTCTGAACTTGTAGATTTTACAATTGTCTGTAGACAATTTCCTTAGAAATTTAATAGCTGTTTTGACTAAAGCTGACATTAAATGTCAAACTGTGGTTCATTTGAATTCAGTTACCTTTCTTCCAATCTTTGATCATTTTGCAACAAACAGTTGCTTAAGTTTAACAGAACAGTTGATAATTCTTTGAAAGTACTTAATAGAATCCCCCCATATGTAACTTTGATTTAAATATAGCTATAGTTGGATTCTCTTTAAAATATGACACTTCCAGTCCCCATTATCAAACTGGATATGTATCTTTACAGAGCTACTGGAAAGTCAAGCCCTGAGGTAATCTCAATTCAATAATCTAAATTAATCATCCTGATTATGGCTTGTGAACTTAGAAAGTTTGTGCTATGTGCTGTAAAGCATGTAAATATTTTTATGGCTACTCATTACTGTTTGAAATTGTTCATGGTTTTTCCAAGCTGTATAAGTAGGAGGATTTTTAATCTCTTTGGAAACACTATAAACAATGAAAGTTTAATTGCTGACCTCTTATATGCTTTACTACTTCCCCCTAAGCTTGCTTTTTCAGAGCCTGGTAGCACAATGGATTATGTTTTAGTTGCTAACTACGTAGTCGGCAGATTGAAACCACCAGCAGATTCCACAAGAGAAATATGATTTCTGCTCCCATAAAGATGTGCAGCTTCAAAAGCCCATTGGGGGCAGCGCTACTATGTTACACAAGATCATTATGAGTCAGCATCAACTCGATGACAGTGAGGTATAAATAACTGTTATAAAAATTCCAGCACATCAAACAAGAGACCTTTTTCAAATTGAGGAAATCTAAGACAACAGCTTCATTGACACTTTAGCTAAACAACGCTTCTGATTCAGCATTTCCAATGTCTTCTTTAATTGAACCTTATATAAGAAAAAGAAGATTTTAAAAATACATTATGTCTAAGCAGTACTGCCTAAAAATAATAGACTGGAGAATGGGAGCATGATACTACTAAATAATGGTTAGGATCCAACTGCAACATTATTTTACCAGAATTTCTGCACCTGTCATAATTGTTTGATATTTTACAAAAATATCAATGACCATAAGAATTATTTGATAAGAATAACTAAATTAATTCCGCGATCTACCCACTGTCACAATGACTACCTAGCTTAATATACTGCACATACACTCGTGGCTACCAAGCCAATTCTGACTCCCAGTGACCCTGTAGGCGAGAGGGGAACTCTCCATTTGAGTTCTGAGACTGTACAAATAAATGGACTGCAAAAAAGTCATGGAATCATAGAATCGAACAATAATGAAAATGTCCCCCAATTTGTGAAGCCCCTTCATAGTTCTCAAATTAGATGATACCATGTCTTTAAAAATCTGCTTTAATGCAGACTCAAAATGAAGAGTCTCAACTTATTTATAAATACATAATTACACTTTGGGGAAGTGGTCTCAGAAATTCTAGTAGAATACCAAAACTTACCTTTAATGGAGGAAGAGAATGGGGAAATGCTAGTAAGTTCCTGACACTAACTTATGAAATTGGCCTGAGTGAAAATGTCTGCCAAGTGCTGCCAAGGAGGTTCGCACTCCTATCTACCCTGGGAATGACAGTGTAAAAGAGCCAGGCCCATAATTGTTCTTAGAGCTGAGTCCATTGTTGCAGTCACTGTGGTTTCCATTTTTATTTTTTTGAGACATCGGGACAACTTTATTTTATTTTAAATGTTTTGCGGGCCAATAATAATCTAGATTAGAAAAATATGATGAACAAACATAAACTACCAAGAATCAACAATAATCAACTCATCACCAATATTATTTCATCTCTATCCTGTCTCACTTTTTGTTCTTGCTTCCCCATTTTGAGTATTTCATTCTATTTAAAGATCATCTTATTTGGGGCTCTTAAGCATATTTGTACATATGTTGCCATCATAATTTTCTAGACATCTGCTTTCCATTGAGCCAATGGCACCACCTCCTTTTTCCTCCTTATTCCCCACCCCACCCTTGCAAACCCTTGACAAATTATAAATTATTATTTTCATATCTTATGACAACCACTGTCTCCCTTCTCCCATGGTTTCTGTTATTCCTCCCTCTAAAGGCGGGGGTTGTGGTTATGTGTCCATCATTGGGATCCATTCTCCCCCTACTCTTCCCACCTTACCTCTACTCTTCTGATACCGCTTCTCCTGTTCCTGGATTCAGTGTGTCATGGGCTCTTACTCTTAGCAGTACAAGCTGCACCTAGCTGTACCTTGGCTGTACCTAGCCCACAGTGAAAGGTAGTACTGGGGTCATGATAGTGGGTGGTGAGGAAGCCTCAAGGAACCAGAGAATTGTGTTTCATCAATAGTTTAGTGAACCCTGATTGACTCATTCTTTCTCTGTAACCCCTCTGTGAGGGGATGTTCCATCATCAACAGATAAGCTGTCATCTCTGCTTGACTCCCCTCTTTCCAACAATATGCTTTGTTTGTGGTGTTTTGATACCTGTTATCCAATTCCACTGACACCTCATCATCACACAGACTGGTGTATTTCTTCCATGTAGCCTTGCTTCTCTGCTAGATGGCTGCTTTTTTTTTTAACTTCAAGCCTTAAGACCCCAGAAAATATATCTTTTTTATAGCTGGACACTGTCCACTTTATTCACCACATTTACTGGTGCACCCATTTGGTCACCAGCAATCATGCTAAGAGCATGAGTATCACACAATTCAGGTTGTTAGAACAAAGTGTTGTTGCATTGCAGGAGAGCATAAGCAGAGCTCCAAAATCTGTCCACTACCACACTGTATTGCCATATAAAATTATGTACAACATATAACACTTCTATTTTATGAACTAAGGTATTTACATACATACATACCTATGCTTATATCTCTACCCATAGCTTTGCTTTATAGATCTCTTCTCTGTTTCTTTTTACCTATGCTGCCCCACCGTAATGCTTGCCCTAAGTAATTTCTCTCAGCTAGATTGCTGTTTCTCCAACACTCCCAGGATCTCTATGCCCTCCTCTTTGTTGAATTGAATTCCCTAGTCATTCCCCTGTCTATGATGTTGTTTGCTCACCATGCTCTTCCCCAATCTCCTTCTCCTCTCAGTCTCTCCAGGACCATCAGTCCCATAGCTTTCTCCTCAAGCTTTCTCCCATGCCTATGTCATAGGCAACGCAGCATTGACAGACTTAAAAAAAGAAGCCAAAAGATTGTGAAAAAAAGGACAAAGAAAGAAAAACATACATAATTCTGGGTCTATCTGCTGACCTGTATGACAATCTCCCCACTGGTCCTAGTGTAATTCCAGGAGCTGCCCCACCTAGCTTGAAGTCTATTTTTGGGACTCTCTGTGGTTTTGTGGCTTAGCTTTGCTCCTGTTGCTTATCTGCTGTGTGTTCCCAGTATTGTCTTCTGTTGTGGTATGATACATTGAGGCGACAACCTGTCTTGAGCTTTTGTCAAGCCTATAGTCCTCTCTGTGCCTTAGCAGCTCCATGCAGAGAAGTTTTCCTTAGGACTTGGTGTGCTGATATGGGAGCAACAACACTTATTCCACTGAACTGAAAGTTAAGAAGGAAGTGAACTTTATTGGAATGCTCATGCCTCTGGAAAGACAGGCAAAAATAAGTAAATATATTGACTGGTTTGAATGATACTGATTACTAAGGGGAAATTACATTGATATTACATAATAGAGGTAAAGAAAAATATGTCTGCAATCCATGAAGAGAAAACTAGGATAACTCTTAATACTACCATTCACAGTAAAAAAAGTCAACCATAATCTATAGAAACCCAATTCCACAATGACTACTAATGGCCCAAGCCCATGAAGAATGAAGGTTTAGTTTACTCCAACAGGTAAAGAACTAACACCCACTAAGGTGATTGAAGAAGGCAAAAGGAATACAAATTGGGTGGAGCAAGAAGGTTGTCCTAAACACGGATCTGACAAGTTGATCAGTTATAGAAATAGGGACTGTGATCATTATATCTTCCTTATATGTGTTTCTAAAATGTGTTTGTTTCATTCACTTAAAAATATGACATGTTAAAGAGCTGATGTGTTTTCACTTCTGTAACCCATTAGTCCAATGTACATATTGTTTTGATATCTTTTGATTTTCATCACTCTTCTTTCCTCCAGGTGGGTAGGGGTGAGCAATAGTTGCAACTTAGATGGTTGCTCGTGTGCTTCTAAGTCTGTAGTCACTATTCAAAAAAATAGGATAAGATGTTTTGGGTGTTAATAGAGTTTTTCTGACTCACAGCAATTCTTGGTGCAGCAGAAATAAACACCACTCGGTCCTGTGCCATTCTCACAATTGTTCTTATGTTTCAGCCCATTATTTCAGCCAACATGTAGATCCATCTTGTCAAGATCTTCCCCCTCTCTCATTCCTCCTCTACTACACCAAGCCTATTGTCCTTTTCCATGGACTGGTCTCTCCTGATAACATGTCCAAAGGAATGCAATTAAATTCTGACATGCTTGCCTATATGGAACATTCTGGGTGTACTATTTCCTTGACAGGTTATTTTTTTCTTTTGGCAATCCACGGTACTTTTAATACTCTATGCCAGTGCCTTAATTAAAATATATTATTTATAATTCAGTACAACATTCACATGCTTATGTGATTGAAGATAACATGACATGGGTCAGGGGCCTCTTAATCCTTAAAGTAGCAACCTTGATTTTCAAAACTTTAAGGAGGTTTTGTGCAGCAGAATCACCCAATGCAATACATTATTTGATCTTTATTGTTTGTGTGGGGTTTTTTTGTTTTTTGGATAGTTGCTTCCATGAACAATGATTGTGAAATAGCTAAAGCAAATGGAATCAATAATGACGTAAAGTAATGAACAGAACATTCTAAAGGACAGCCTGAGAAGACAAATTAAAATATTATTATGAAATATGCAAAGACCTAGAGTTAGGAAACAAACATGAAAGAATACACTAAGGATCTTAAACTGAAAGAAGTAAGGAAATATTCAAGCTTCAAGTTGCAATACTGAAAGATTCTGTGGCCAAAATATGGAATGATAGAGGGAGCATCAAAAGAAAGTGGGAGCAATACACTCACTGTATCATAAAGAATTAGTCAACATAAAAAGGATTTCAATAGGTAGGTATGATGAAAACAGAATAAAGTGGTAAAGGAGGCATTGACAAAAAATAAGTCTTCAAGAATTGCTAAATGATAGATTAAAATGTATAACGTTGATGAAAAATATTTAAAGTAACATGGACTACATGAAGGATAAACAAACCTATCCAGAAGAAGTATGGACAGAATTCTCCCTTGAAGAAAGGATTCTGAGACTTGATCTCATGTGTTTTGGACATCAGGAGAGACAAGTCCTTAGAAAAGGACTTGATGCTTGTTAAAGTGAAAGGGCTGTGAAACAGAAGAAAGACCCTTGAAGTGGACTGGCACAGTGGCTGTAATAATGGATTCACAATTAAAAATAATTGTGAGAATAGCACAGCATCAGGCAGTTTTATTTCTATTGTGCATCTGTTCATCCCAATATCTATTTACCCTGTCTGAATCACCTTATGTGGTTATCGAAAGAGGTGAATATTTTCTACAGCATACTAGGTTTAATCATACTAATTCTCATCACTGTTAGTACTATTAAATCTTTCATGAGATATTTTCACCACTTGTCTGCGAGTTTTTCACACAGGGGTGACTTTTGTGTTACTACAATACTGGAAGCTACTCGTTGATATTTCAAATGCCAGCAGGTTCAGGCAAAATAAACAGTTTTTTCAGGAGAGATTTCAGACTAAGAAACCATGAAGGCTGTTCACATCTGAGGAATTAGGCACAAAAAAACTTTATGGATAGCACCTAGGTATTGCTAAGCCCAAACCCATTCCCATAAAGTAAATCTATGCTGACCCATAGCTCCTCACTGTGGAGGGGCAAGTGAAAAGAGCAAGGCCTTCCACCAGAAAGACTGACATGGTGGCTTCAACAATGGGCTAAAACGTAGCACTGTTTCATTCTAGTGTACACACAGTCACTGCAAATTGGAACCAACTTGATGACACCTAACAAAAACAACAATCACAAGAACATGATCCATCTATATAAGACATATATTGAAGCTACAAATTTTGCATCGCACAAAATAATGGTTCACTTAGAAACTAACTTTCAAGGATGTCTGACTTCATTTCATAGATTTTGCCTCTCTGTCATACCTGCTTATATCTCCTAATTGGATCATGAGCTCTAATTTTTGTAAGATAAACAGATGAATCCCATCTACTCTGACAGAATAATATGCAGTCATATAGGTGAAAAAATAAGCCCTTCAATTATATGAGTTATACTTGAGTAAATTCCATGAGGCAACATTTGACCTCTGCCACAGCTCAGAGGTCAGATATGCCTCCTTTCTCCATCCCTCTTTTTAAATTTTAAATAGTAGCTCATATTCTATTGGCTGTTTGGAGCACTCATACAGATAAATTATAAACAGTGTTTACATAATTTTCTTTTTTCCTTTTTGTTCCGCTTCAGACTGGCTGTATTTCTGATGTTTGGGATTGCAAAAGGAGGTGAGGGTGCCTACGCTTTATCTCAGGCCTGTTGGTATGGCAATAGGGTTGTGGGAAACAGCACAGCTGCAGGTAGTAACTCGAGGTCTTACAAGATAGTGTACATTACTTGTTATTTGGGCTGGTGGAGTTTGGACATGTCGGAGAAAAGTCAAGGTCTTGTTTGAAGAGCTGGGAGAGGAAAGAGAAGAAGGGTTGCAATCTCCCCTTCATCCTTTTTAATTCAGTCTGACACCAACAGTTCTCATACAGAACTCAACTTTTCTCCTGGGTTCTTTAATTGCAATGGCCACAGAGAACTCATGCTCCAGATTATAGAAGTTGAAAAGTTACAATTTTGTTGAGAAACCCTCAGGATATATTTGTTCTATCAGGACTTGGTAGTAAGCTCTTTTAAGGTTGCTAATAAATTCCCCAAAGGCATGCCACTCTGCTTTCATTCCAAAGCCTGAAAGAACTCAGCTCCCAGCTCCATGGATCAGCAAATCAATTTCCTCGTCTTTAGTGCTTAGAAGCACATCTCTGCATGAAGGCTCAACCTGAAAGCACGCAGCTCCAGGTCTGTGGGTCAGCCCACCCATTTTATTGAATTCAGGGTTTAAAGCAAAGACATGCACTCTGGCTCTGTGGGTCAACAAAATCCAGTCCCTCCATTTAAGTGTCCAGAGGCATCCCACTCCACGAGCCAGCCTCCTGCCTCTAACCGAGGAGCTTTACTTGTTCTTTGGGCTGGAATATCCATGGCTCTGGCTCAAGGTTCTGCTGTCACTTCTCTGGTGTGGAAGCTGTCTCTTGGATCAGGAGCTTCACTGTTCCAGGATCTTGGGCCTTAGGGACTAAAGAATGTGCTCCACCCTGGTCTGTACCAAAATTTCCCCACCTGCTTCTGAGATGGCTCACTTTATACCCAGTAGACACATCGCAGCTTAATCATATAATACAACCAGTATTTTTTGCCATATTCTTTCCCAGACCCGTCAAAGAAATTAGGTGAGAGTTACAGAGACCACAGCTAGAATATCCAGGTTAAACAATACATTGCCTTGCATAACTTTTTGGGAGATATGGGCCCTGCTACTCCTAAAGAGGCAACCCCACATGCAGCAAGTCAACTTTTTTTATTTATTTTGTTAAAACATCTTTTTCTGATTCATCCACCTCTTGCAAGATTGAATGAATTAGAGTGCCTAAAAGTACTAATTAAAGTGCCTGCTTATTAGGAAAGAGCTATGTTCTTACTGAAAATTAAACTCCATTTTTGGTTTTGATTCATAAGTGTGTCTTTTCTCCAAGTTTCCACTGTGCTGATAGATAAGTACCTTTTAGAGAATAAAAGGGAAACTTTAACAAACAATGGAACTTTAAGCACTCTCAACAAACAATTGAGGCAAAATATGTTTTGTGAGGAAATGTTTTCCAAGGACCGTTTATCCAGAGGATCTTGAAATTATGCTTGATGGCATAAACGATGTGCATGTGGCAAAGGATTTCTTGCTAGATTGGCTCCAAGATATTCAGCAGCTAACCTTGCAGAAATGTAATGTTCCATTGCCTTATAGATATATTTAATTCCTTGCCACTGTGATTGTAGCCAATATAGCTGTATTCTATTCTTGATATAAATCCTTTCACTTTTTCTCTCTGAAGCACTTTTGAGATCCTATTGACCCAGTGTTACACAATTAGGGAACTGTTTTCTCTATCAATAAAACTCTTATTTTAAGCAGACTGTGATTAAGTTCCGCTACACAGCCAACCAAAACCCCTATGAAGCCAGATTCAACTCAAACCATTTAGACAGCAGAGTGTTTTATTTTGGTTACAGCTATTACTCTCATTACTATGGATTGACACAATGGTGGCAACAATGGGCTTAACCATAACAATCCTGAGTTCAAATCATTGTTGTATTCTATTCCCCACAGGTTTACTATGAGTGGGAACTGGCACTGCAGCACCTGACAATTGCAACAGCAATGACTGTAAGAATTAATTGAAGCAGTAGCTCAGAGGTAGAATTCTCTCACCTTCCTTGTGGGAGGCTGTGGTACTTACATAATCTGGAGTCAATTTAAGATTAAGAGGATTAAGAGAGAAGGAGTGGAGTCTGCTCTGTCAGTCAGGTCAGAGCAAATGAGACTTCCGTGTGTACTTGGCCTTCCTCTAAGGATTCTGGGAAATCCGGTGTTTCCTCCTTAAAGGTGGGAGACACCTACTCTCTCAGCTCCACTTCCTGGAAGACTCTCTACTGACAAGAACCATGTAACTTCGCAAGTGTGCTTAGCCTGAGAAGCCAGCTGCAGACCCCTACCAGCACTGCAATGCTCCCCCCGCCCTGGATCGTTCCACTCACTGATCATCCTGCATTTGGATCACTGCATGTGTTTCAGGAGTCTGAAGAGCATTTTATAAATTGGTATCAAATATATGGGCTAATATTGGACTTATGGGCTTGAACTGGAGTGGGTTGGGATACTTTCTTAGTATCCAATTAGCCCTTATATAAAATTATCTCTTATACAAATATGAGTATTTATGCATTTGTTTCTTTAGTCTACCCAGACGAAAACAGAGGGCAATGAACTCAGGATGTGAAGTTCTGTGTCCAGATTGTCCTTCATGGGGTAACTAGCAGGTTTCAGACCCATGTTGTTTGTAAGAGTCCAGGGATAAACTACACAAACACACACACGCACGTGCACATGCCTGCATGCAAACACACTTATAGAAGAAAAGAGTTAAGCTGCAGTTATATGAAAGCATAGGGAAAAATAAAGCATAGGATCATTCCTAAAGAAAAGAATTGGGTCTTTTTTGAGATATGAGCACACCTTAAAAATAGATAAGGATGCATTTCCCTCCAAGGCAAAACTGAACCTACATGTCAAGTTGAGAAGGGACATAGTTGAGGGGAATATGTGTAGCTTTTAAATGGAACTTTGAAAAGGGAGGGAGTTTCTAACCTGTAGATAGATGTCAGGTAACTTTCTGTTTGTCCTTGAAGTCTCTTAATTTTATCTTGGCTCTGTCTCTGGGTGGGCACGCCTTCAGATGTATACCCAAGTACAATTTTGTTTCATAATGTTCACCAAGGCCTGGTTTCAAAGATACAGTGTTTACCAAACCTGTTCTCACAGGGTCCTTTGTTCATGCCCTCAGCGGGCAGAGCAGAGCCTCTCTTCTGTCGCTGACAAGGCACAGTCACTATTTATCTGTAGAAATGCTTATATTGCTGTAAAAGAAAACAGGATTCAGTGAAGTTTTAAGACTAAAATAGATTATAAATAAATATATTTTCAAAAATTAGCCCTCAAAAGTCCTATGAAGCACAATGGCCCAATCTGAAATGGATTGTAGAGATGGCCAAGAACTGGATAGCTCTTCATTTCACTGTGCACTAGGCAACCATATTATGGGAGCAGCAATAACTCAAAAACAAAATAGCAGAATAGTTGAGGGCATAGGTTTGGAGCCAGATAGATTTGATTCCAAGCCTCCACGACATACTACTATGTGATCCTGGTAAAGTTACATAACCTATGTGTGCTTCACTTCACTTGCCGTTCTGTCAGGGTGGCAATGACATCGGTTGAGTCAATGTAAGGTATTGGGGAAAGAATGGCAGACACATAGTACAGTTTACATTGCATTACTATGACTTGTAAAGTTAATATGAGTCAGATTCAAATTAATAGCCATGGCCTTATTATTACTTGAGGGTTCCTTGATAGTGCAAATGGTTGATGTATTTGACTAACTGAACAATTAGAAGTTCCACTCCACTAAAGACACTTTGAAAGAAAGACAAGGTGGTCTCATTGTGAAACAAAAGAGCCACAAAAAACTCTGTGGTGCATAGTTTGACTGTCATCTTTGAAGTCCTCATTAGATGGAATGAACTAGATAATTGCTGTTGTATTATTGTTAGTACTAGAGATCATGACATTCTAATTACTTTCATTTCTCACACTTAAAAAATTAATGATGTCTTTTAAAATAAATTTATATTTAAATAGCTGATAAATGATAAATCCAGTATCATTTTTATTTTCTCAAACCTTGACTCTTGTATATATTATTCCCTTTGCTTTTCTCTGAGCAAACAAACCTAAGAATTTTTTAAAAAAGTTTTATTGAGAGCCATTACAGCTCTTGTAATCATTCATAAATTGTACCAAGTATATTTATACATATTAATCCATTATTCTTGTTAGTGTTTAAATCATTTTCTTGGGGGCTCATACAACTCTTATCACAATCCATACATAAATCCATTGTGTCAAGCACATTTGTACATATGTTGCCATTATCATACTCAAAACACTTTCTTTCTACTTGAGCTCCTTATTTTTCCCTTCTTCTCCTCTCACGTCTCCCTCATAAACCCTTGGTAATTTATAAATTATTACTATTTTTTTCAGTTTTACTTTACATGATGTCTCCCTTCACCAACTTTTCTGTTGTCTGTCTCTCAGGAAGGGAGTTATACCATACGTAGATCATTGTGATCAGTTCCCCCTTTTCCTCCATCTCTTTCCCTTCCCGATATCACTACTTTTATTCTTGGTCCTGAGAGTTTTATCCATCCTGGATTCGCTATGCTTTCAGCTCTAATGTGTACCAGTGTACATCCTCTGGTCTACCTAGATTTGAAAGGTAGAATTGGGATCATGATAGTGGGTGGGGCATTGAAGCATTAGAGGAGAGGAGGATGTTCATTTGTGCCACACTGCACCCTGACTGGCTCATCCTCCCCATGAACCTCCCATAAGAGAATGTCCATTTGCCTATAGATGGGGTTTGGGTCTCCACTCCACACTCGCCCTTCATGCCAATGATATGATTTTTTGTTCTTTCATGCCTGATACCTGATCCTATCGACACCTCATGATCACACAGGCTGGTGTGCTTCTTCCATGTGGGCTTTGTTGCTTTTCAGTTAGAAGGTCACTTATCTATCTTCAAACTTTAAGATCCCAGATGCTATCTCTTTTGATAGCCGGAACCATCAGCTTTCTTCATCACATTTGCTTTGTCTTCAGCAATTGGGTTAAGACGGTACCTGAGTAGAGACCCCATGTCCATCTGCTACCTTATTATTGAACCTATAAATATATACACATAGATTTATTCTTATATATAGATATATGCCTGTATTTAGATCTCTATAAATGGCCTTTGCCTCCTAGTTCCTTCTTCTATTTCCTTTCCTGTTTTTCCTCTTGCCCCACTACCATGCTCAGCCTTCATTTGGGTTTCAGTAATTCCTCTCTGTTACATTGCCATTGATCAAGCCCTACCAGGCCTCCTACACCCTCCTCGGCATCACTTTTAGACCACTTGTCCCTGTGTTTGTTCACACCACTTCCTTTCCCCCACCTCCCCTCTACCATGTCCCCCAGAACAGTCGGTCCTGTTGTTTTCTCCTCCAGATGGTTTATCCTGCCTATCTTATCTAGATAGACCAACAGAGTTATTAATGTGCACCAAAAAAAACCCAACAAACAAAACAAAGCAATAAAAGAAAAGAAAACAACAACAAAAAGTACCAAGCACAATAAAAAGTGAAATGCTTATAAATAGTTAAAGATCTGTTTGTTGACCTTTAGGTGTGTTATTCAGTCAAGTCTGATGGAATGACTTGCTCTGACCCCACAGTCAGAGTATTCCTTAGGGACTTCTTTGTTCAGTTTC
>PVJH01022642.1:0-36313 GCA_004026705.1 Nesogale talazaci
CTTCCCATATTTTCTCTTAAAGTTCCATCTTCCTATTAAGGATTACCTAGTGGTTTTTGACTGCTCATCTTATGGATACTGGCCCAACGTGAACCAGGTCTCCTTTTATGGATCCAAAGAAAAGGAAATTCTTGACAACTTCAATATTTTCTTTGTTTTATGGTGCTGCTGCTTATTGGTCCAAGTTTAAGGAAATTTTGCTTTTTTTTTTGGCTAGGTAAACTCTGTAAAGTCTTTGACCAGCATTGGTAAGTGCTCTAGTCCTCTTCACTTTCAGCCATCACAGTTGTTATCTACATTCCACAGACTCGTAATAAGTCTACCTTACAACTCAAATGCACACCTTTCCTGACTGTATACTATTTATTATCTCTTTGTTCTTGAAGACTGCCTATTGGCCTATGTATACTTTCTTTGTGAGCACAATTAAATGTGCTCAAATTCCCATTGAGTTAGTCCGGGTAGACTAGAGGAACAAATTCAAGGACATGCATATGGATATAAGGAATGGGTTTATATTCAAGGGGAACAGGACATTGAGAAAACATCCCAGCCCAGTCCAGCTCAAAGTCACAAGTCCGATATTAACCCATATGCCCGAAATTAGTTCATAAAGTCTCCTTCTGACTCACGAAGTCACAGGTCAGTGGCTACAGAGTCCCGGCACCGACAGGGGTCTCTCCATGGCTCCTCGCTTCCAGGGCTCAGGGTCTATCAACAGCATCCCATGGTGGCAGAAACAACTCATCGCTGGAAGAGCCTCCATGTGATTGCCCCAGCCCCAGAGGTCCGGCTCCATCAGGGCAAAGCCGTGTGGTTTCTCCACTGGCTACTCCAGCCTCCCAGACGCCGGCATTCTGTGTTGCCTGTGATTAATCATCTCTGAAACTAGCTCCCAACAACTGGGGGAGATAGCGTCTTATCTTCACGAGGGAAATATCGCGAGATTTCCCAGGATTCTCAGGAGAAAGCCATGCCCACATAGAGGCCTCATCGGCTACTCAATGGCTATCTCCAGATTAGCAGGCCAGACTCCACCCCTACATTTCAATCATAAATTTAACATACGCACATGACTACCACACCCATTCTTGGCAATATTTCTATAATTTAGCGAATCTAGGAAACTGACTTTTCATAGTATTTTCAAAGTGACAAAATGCATTGAAGACATCACAGAGTACAGTTCTATTCTAACCTCCCTGGGGTCAATTTGAGTCAGAATAAATCCACAACTGCTGATTTTTATGCTGAAAATGTTTTTCAGGAGATTCTTAGATCTCCTGTTTCTCTTCATAACCAGAGGGGAGAAGAGATCATAGGAAGTTAAACATCTTTCCCACAGAAGATTTTGCAAAACTACACAAGGTCTGGGTTTCTAAAGGAGATTACTCAAATGAAGTCAAACTCACCGTGGCATCAATGTGGACTCATTGTGACCTGACATGGACTGGGACTGTTTAAAATAGTAGGAAGTCCTTAAGAGGGTTTTTGTTTGTTTTCTCCCTTAACAGTGTTGTTGGCATTTACACAGGTGATATCCATACTGATGACTACTTCCATCAAGGACTTAATTTTAATTTAAGCAACTTTGCCCTTTGAATGTCTATGTTCCACAAGCATATTTTTATTCACATGCCCCCAGATTATAGAAAAGCTCTCATTACCATTTTTCTGTAGAAAATTTAGCATTCATCAAAATCTACTATGAGTGAATGAATTCTGATCCCTAGTAGCCTTTTAAGACAGAATAGAGTCCCCCATATTATTTGCAATTTTTGTAGAAGCAGAAAGTATGGAACAATCACAATGTGCTGGCAAGTTTGCTCATTCTTCTATTATTTTATAGACTATACCACTTCATTTCCTCTGTTTAGCAATTTCTTCCTTCAATACGACATTTCAAATACTCTGTTTTCCTAATGAACGTAATATAAAATGAACCTAGAAGCAATCCATAGAGTAAACCATGTATTGCTTTTTCTATGCTTTAATTCAGTTTTCTATTTTAATCTTTCTATGCTTCAACATCTCCAATTTAGAAGGCATTGCATAAATCATGGATACTAAATATTGTATAAATGAGATCCCATTGATAAGTTACTTTTCCCTGAGTCTTTTTGTACATCTTTAAAATGGTTACAATTCCTCAAATTTGAATCATGACAGTGAACAGATTATTAACGTAGGGCCACCAGAGGAAAAGTGGTATCTATGGTAACAGAAACATGTGGTACCTGACAGAGCTTGCATGTGACAGAAGTGACATTCATCTTTGTGAAATAATTCCATGCTAAGATGTTATCTTTTTGTCAGCTTTCCTGTGATATTCAAAATTGGGAAATGGCAAGTTTGAGGGAAAAGACAGATCAACTGTAAAAGGAAGCACTATATACTTTAGACACATTTATTGTTTCCTACATTTTGGTTCAATGCTTGATTTGCAAATAAGCAGCAAAGAGCCTTCCATCCTCACATCTAAGGAACATTCTGGATGTACTTTCTCCAAAGCAGAGCCATTTGTTTTTTTACCAGTTGATAGACGATGTTTTCAATACTTTTTTTTGTCAACACCACAATCCAAAGGCATTGATTTTTTTTATCAGTCTTCCCAACTCACCGTCCAACTTTCACATACATATTACTAAATTTAAGTGCCATGGCTTGAGTTAGGTACATTGTAATCTTCGAAGTGACCTCTTCGCTTTTAAACAGTGTAAAGAAGTCTTATGCTGTGGATTTACCCAATGCAATGTGGCTTTTTATCCCTTGAATGTTATTTCTATGAGCATTGCTTGTGGATTCAACCAAACAAGATCAGATCCTTGATAGCTACATACAACGATGCTATTGTCCCTTGTTCTGTTCTTACAATTTCCTTTTGAGCCATAAGAAGTTTCAGATGTGGACAATGAAGTGCTTTGGAGTTTCCATTCTTATCAAGGTTATCCATATTTTATTAAGATCCAGTTTGAGGAAAAAATTAGCATTGAATATAAATATAGATTTCTGCCAGTCAGTTGGCCAGGTAATTTTCTACCAAATTTCCTGGCATCCACAAATAAGTACTTCCAGTGCTTCATAATCTAGTGAAACATTTCAGTTCATAATCCATCAATTGCTAGAGCCTTATTTTTGGCTAATGCTTTAGGAGCACATTGAACTTCCTTCAGTGCCATGGGTCCCTGCTCATATGCTGCCTCTTAAAAAGGTCAAATATCATACTACTTCCTTTTGGTATAGACCGTCTATATCCTGTCCATTTTATTTTGATACTTCTTGCATCATTCAATATTTTGCCCTAAAAATATTTCAATATTGAACCAAGGCTCAATTTTTCCTTATTTGTTTCAGTTTAAGATATCTTGTGTGCATTCTTCTTTTTAGTTTTTCTAAATCTAAATCTTTATACAACTCATTATAATATTTTAGTGTTCTTTCCTGAATTGCATTTTGAAATGTTCTATTCAATTCTTTGAGGTTATCATTTTTTTCACTTGCCATAATTATTCTATGATAAGAACAATTTTCAGATCTCCTCTTTCAGTTTGATATTTTCTTTCCTATATTTTCATGATGGCTTTCTGTTTCATGAATGATGCCCTTGATGCCACCTCATTGGATCTTGTCATTATGAATGTTTAATATGTTACATCTGTTCTTGAGCTAGTCTTACAATCCAGGCATGATATGTAAAGTTCACACATCGGCACTAGTGGATTTGTTTCCTTTTTAATTTTTTTAAAGCTTCAATCTGAAGGTACATATGAGTTCTTGAGGCTCTGTTCCACACTCAGCCCCGATCTTATTCTAGCTGATGATATTGAGCTTGTCCATTGTCTCTACTTATGTTATGTAGAATCAATATTCATGCTGTGGTCTTTGTGAACTGTTAGTGCTTCAAGTTTTCTTTGTTTGGGGCAATCAAGGTTGTCATTTACATAGTGCCAGTTGTTAAATTCCTTCCTCTTATCCTAATACTGTGTTATGCTCATAGAGTTTAGCTTCTTGTATATTTTGCTTGGCATACAGATTTAAAAATTTGGGTGAGAGAACCCTGTACTAAATCTTATCCATTTTTTAAATCATCCACACAATCAGAGGTCGATGCATCAATAAAACACAGGCAAACATTGTTCTTATATTCTCGGTTTTGAGTCAAAATCCACCTGTAATGATACTCCTCTTCCCATATACTTTTGTCAATCTAGCTTGATTTCTGGTGTTTATCCACAAAGGTAATGCTGGAACTATTTTTTTATTACCTTCATCAAAAATTTGCATCTCCATCATATTAAAGATACTGTTGATAATGTCTACATACTTTAAATCACAATACTTCTCAATGGGCTCCGATATGGACTTATTCTGCAGTTGTGTCACATGGAAATCTTTCAACATTCTTGGAATAAATGAGGTAGAACCTGCAGTGCTGAATTTCTCGGTCAAACTATCTCAATTCTCAGGCCACCAATTCCTGAAACCTTTTTCTTGCAATGACTAGGTCAGATTGCAATTAAGTGCAGATTAGAGCTCTTCCTTCAGTGCAGCGATGCCTTTGAATAGTCAACAAAACATCAATAAATATATATTTAATATCTATTTATTTTTATCCAAGATCCATTGACCATCAGCAACGACACCCCGTACTCTATGTCCTTTTCTATATCTCATTTGAATTTCTGGAAGTTACTAGCCATGTTTTGCTGCAATAAATTTTAAGTTATTTAAAGAAAATTTTCACTTCCATATGATATTAATGTTATTTTCAATTATTCCCCCCTTCTATTAGATTGGTGTTCTTTCTTTTTCCTTTGCTCCTTTTCATTTTTACAAATTATACCATGATAATATTTGATTAAAAAAATTCTCATTGGAAGCATTTTCCTTTGACCTTGTCTAAGTTAAGTGCAAACAACAATAAGGAATGTTGGCGTTCTCCCTGGATGTTCTCATATTTTTGTATTATATGGTCTTAAGCTAAGATTGTGCTCAGAAAAGTTTAGAAAATGGCATTACGAATGACTGTGAGTGTGTGCCCAAAAGCCCACAACACACAGCTGCTGAGCAGTGGCACTCGTGGTCACTGCCTTAAATCTTCAGTGTGGCCAAAGTAAAAAAAACCAATCCTCCAGATGAGATGAAAGCATTGCAGAAAAGTACAGCAATTCCATGGGTTTTTCTTTAGAAACACCATCCCTCAAGAGAATCCATATACATGTAATCAGATTTAAAGTCAACACCCACCCAATGGACAGCCAAATGTGAGCATCTGCATGACCCCGTCAGCCTTCACGCTAACAACTCAGACATGGCCAGGTGGTACTGCATCAATCATTAGGAAGGATATGATTGCCACCCCCATGAGAACATGGCACGAGTGGTTGAACTCTTCCGTAGTAGGACAAATGACAGCTGCACCAATGACAATCCACCAGCCAGTAAAAAAATAGAAAATCAACAGCAAAGTAAGCCCTGGTATTGTGCTTTGCTTCCGAGTCAGCGCACTCTGAAAAGCTCCAGCCTTCTAGGATCTCAGACATTTCTTCCAGGTCAGTTGAACCCAACGTCTCCAGTATGTAAGTTTGTCTTCCTTACAACGAAATGGATATATCTCTTTCAAGAATATGATCAGGTAGGCATCTTTTTAAGTTTTTGGCAGAGGCTAGTGAGTGATTGCAGCAATGTTCTGTCTCCTTTGTTTAGGCAATCAGTATCTGACCATGCTTCAAAATGATTTTTAAAAGATATCCCTGCTTTCTTTCTCCCGAGTGGGTAGCCGAGTTCTCCATTTGCCAGGTATGGCATGGAGATTGGAGGAAGGCTCATTCACCTTGCTTGCTGAAAGTGAGGAGCACTTGCAGATGAAAAAAAGATGGTAGCCTTCAGTGTGGATTAAAATTTGATACAAAGAAGACCAAAAATCCTTCTAACTAAATCAATTGTTTATATCATTATAAATGGAGAAAAATGAAAAAAAAAACTGTCAAAAAATTGTCTTACTTGAATCCAAAATTCATATTTTGGATTCCAAATTCCCTGTGAGTCATCCTGGAGGAGAAGTTACATGTGCTTAACCTGATGGAACCAGACCTCTAAAGCCAGAAAAGCCACATGGAGACTCCTGCCAGCACTGAGATGTTTGAAAAGCCCCAGAGAAGCCCCTGTCAGTGCTGAGATGCTTCGACCACCACTGGATACACAAGACTCTGCACCCACTGGTCTGTGATTGTCTTGGGGTCATTGCATTTGCTCCGTAAGTCTGAAGAGGACTTATGGATTGGTATTGGACTTATGGGCTTGTCTTATATTGAACTTATGACCTTGAGCTGTACTGGGTGGGGATACTTTCTCAATGTTCCATTCTTCTTGTGTATAAACGTCTCCCTTATTAAAAAATATGCATGTTTATGAATTTGTTTCTCTAGTCTACCCAAACTAGCACTAGGACTAAGGGGGATTCCACTTAAGCCATGGTATTTCCCGTTGCATCATGTTCACGAGAAAGTTGGACATTGAATAAGGAAGCGTGCAGCAAAATAGATGCATCTGAACTGTAATGTTGGAGCACATTGCGGTACCATGGGCTGCTAAAAGGGTAAACTGACCTGTATCCAAAGAGTTAGGTACAGAAAACTACTTAGAGGTGAGGGTGACATGGCTTTACCTTTCATACTTTGGGTATATTTTCCAGAGAGTATAGTTGCTGGAGAAATTAATCATGTTTGATAAAGTGGAAAGGTGAGAAAGAGAGAGAGAGAGAGAGAGAGAGAACCCCTTAATGAGATACATTGACACAGTGGCTGCCTCAATGGGATCAGGCATTGGAACCATTATTAGGACTGTGCAGGACTCTGCAGTGTTCATTATGGTGTGCACAGGGTCCTGATGGGTCAGAGACAACACTATGTTACCTAGCCATATCAAGTGAGTGATTCAAGGGCTACATCAATTTCAGAAGCATTTCAAATGATATGCAATCAATTCCTAGAGCCATGGGTATTGCTGGTGTCAGTGCAGCATATATTCATTAAATCACATGAGTTCTTGATTCTAAGCTATCTACTGAAACAGTTAAAAGCCAATCAATTACTTTTAATATGTATTTATGTAACTGTATTTCTACCATTTTTTATGCCTCCTTTTTATTATTCAGTGTTTTCTACATTAAATATTTTAATATTTTAACTTAGAGTTTGATTTTTCTCCACTTCTTGAGAAGTGCCAAGTGTATCTTTTCCTTTTATTTTTCTAAGTCTTTAGAAATTCCATTGTAATCTTTTACTTTGTTTCTTGAGCAACTTTCTGAATCTTTCTGTTTAGTTCTTTAATCATCCTTTCTTCTATTTGCTATAGCTGCTTCAATGTCAAGAGCAAGTTTCAGGATCTTTTCTGACACTCATATTAGTCTTTTCTTTCTTCCCAGTCTTAATAACCTGAAGTATTTGCTCTTGATGTCACCCCACAATTCATCAGGTTTGTCATTTATATTCAATGCATTACATCAATTCTGGATATAGACTCAAAATTTAACTGGCATAAACTCAAGGTCATTCTTTGGCTGTCATTTGTTTGTCATATTTTTATTCAGCTTCAGCATAACTTTGCATAAGAGTAATTTATGGATGTTTCAGTTAACCCCTGACCTTGTTCTGACTAACGGTACTGAACATCTCAATCATCTCTTTCAACAGACGTAATCCATTTTATTCCTGTGCAGTCCATCTGGAGAGGTCCATGTCCATAGCTGCAATTGATGTTCCTATAAAGAGGCACTTGAAATGAGTTTGCTGGTGGTCTTTCAAAATTCTCTTATGTGATATCGGGAATCACTTTTGATCATCATGATCACATTTTCCAGTGACTTTTTCTTATTATTTTTTATGTGTCCATGCCATTCATTGTAATTATTAATGCATAGATACCTATTTCAAGATCTAATCTTGAATAAAGTGCTTCCATTGATAAAATAATATCTATGAATCTAAAAAGAAGATGAGTTAATATTATTATTCTTATTTATATTCCAATTACTGGTGTCAAATACTTTACCATTTTTGCTTTCTAAACGTTATCAAGCATGCGATCAAAGTAATGCTCTATATACAAAGTTCTCAAGCTGTGGGTCGATCCCTTTTGGGGTGAAACAAGCATTCCACAGTAGCAAACAATACTCGATGCATAACAGTAGCAAAATCACAGTTATGAAGTAGCAACTAAAATAATATCATGATTGGGGACTCACCACAATATGAGGAACTATATTAATTGGTCATGGCATTAGGAAGGTTGAAGACCACTGCTGTATATAGTTACTGGATATATTTTCTCAAAGGACAAATAAGAGAACTCATATTAAATACTTAACACAAAGAACCAATGCAATTACTTAGCTTTAAATATCAATCCATTGTAAGTGCTATGACTTTCTTTATTATAAAGAGTAGTTTGAAAAATATCCCAGTGCATGGAGCTAATAAATGGTGGGAAAGGATTCACCCTTGACAATCAAAATATATCCCGAGATTCTTTATATCTTTAATTTCCATAAAACCAAAGAGTAGATAAAGTATGTGAGTATATAACAGTAATGTACACAGATTGCTTATACTTCATTTCTCTCATCCATGTTCTTCTCTTTTGAAGTTTTGACTTTTGATTACTATTGGATCAACATTACTAAGGATCAACATTGATCCTTATAGTTAAATCATTTCATCAATGTTATTGATTATATTTTAACAGGGTTGCCTTCTCTCTATTATATTATAAGAGAAGCAGCCATTGCATATCTTTACTTTCTGATTGCTTGCATTTGCGCAAAGCTTGTTAACAATAATTATGCATTTGAATTGTTGTTGGGTATCTGTGAGTGGATTCTGATTCACATTGACCTCATGCACGACAGAATGAAAACCTGCTCAATCCTGTACCATCCTCACAATCCCTGTCATGGCTAAGTCCATTGCTGCACATATTGTGCTAGTCCATCTTGCTGAGGGTTTTCCGTTCTTTTCACAGATCCTCGACTAAGTACATGATGTGGTACTGCCCTGTCTTCCCTCCTAAGGAGCATCCTGGCTGTATATATTCCCAGAAATATTTGCTTGCTCTGACAGTCTGCAGTATTCTCGATACTTTTCACCAATTTACAATTTTCTGATAATCACTTTGACTGATTCTAATAAAATCTGTTCTTTTTTTCAAAGTTCATACTTAGTTTTAAGAAAATCACAGGTGTATCAAATATTTATGCTCAGAGAGAAGGATCTTATTGACCATCTTATAACTTCCCATGAGTAGAAACGATGAAAGACACACATCATCATCTCACAGATACTTAGATCATCATCTCACAGATACTTAGAATTCTTATAGATGTCAGGGCAACTTAATCATTTGAATAGATAAACACAAAATAACTGCTCTGATGAGGTAAAGCTCTATGGTGCACTCAATTGCTCATAAAAAATTGTAGAGATTTCTCTTGAGGTCTGGGAGAGTAACCAGATACTCCTGTACTAAAGAAAGGACTGGAGACTCACTGTTCAGAAGCTGAAGGGAGTTTAGATGTTATTTCTATTAGTTTGTATGGTTTCTCTTAAGTTGTGGAGATGCACTGGTCCACATTCAAATATTAGTGATAGTCTTTTTCAAGGCTTATATTAGTCTAGATATATGTGTTAAAATAGGTATTATTTTTTAGGTATCCCTGATAGTTCAATGCATAAGCATTTGATGGCTAAGTGAACCCATCAGACACTGCAGGCAAGAAAGGTATGACAGTCTGCTCCCATAGAGATTACAGCCATGGAAAGCACACGAGGGAGCTGTATTGTGTCCTGAATGGTGTCAATAAGCTGGAATTGACTTGATAGTAATTGTTTTGTTTGCTTTGGGTGCTTTGTTTCAAGTACTCATCAATGAATTGACTCTAAAGTTAGATGAATCTAGATTGGAATACCAATTTTAAAACTATGTATTTTATTGTTTAAAGTTTCATTTTAATTTCATAATTTCATTTTTAACATGTAGAAATAAGAATGATACTGTACACAGGATATTCAGAATATTTTAATGAAAAGTACTTAAGAGAATGCATAACATACAGTATTATCAAAATTAATGTCTTTTAAAAAATTTTTATGATTCTTTTGTAAAGATATTTCTTTAAACCTAGATTTCTATTTCAGGAGATTAGAGTATAGTGACATAGTTTGAGCTCTATGCCACTAGATTAAATATAATACTACTTTCTTAAGACAGTAAAGTTCTATAGTCTTATTATGATATATTCTTTGCCTTAGGCTGGGTAACTGGAGAAAGAAATGTAGTGAAACTCTTCTATGTATAAAAAGAACCTTTTTATCAGGAAGTGATTTAATATCAAGAAAGTATCCCATCTCAATTGAAAATGCAGTCCTAAGGCTGTCACTAATCCATAAATCCCTTTGCATTCTCATGCAGCCATGTGCAATGGTGCAGAAAGATACTGCAGAATGCAGACATGGTTATCATAGGCCAGTGAATGTGGAATTACATGGATTCAAGACTGGTGGAAGCATGACAGGGCACAGGCAGTTCTCAGGGTCAATGCCAGAGTCCCAGAGAGCAGGAAGGTGAAGGAGGGGGGGGGGTGGCGGCGGAGCAGGATGGCAAGGAGAGAGCAATTCCCAGTCTCTCCTACTGAAATCACCCAGAAATCATCAGCCTTGGACTGGACTGACCTGTTTGAATTCCCTATTAGCCATGCATGCCTAGTGACGCTAAGATCATCTAACTACCACAATTTTACTACTTGGCTTTACTGCTTATGGCAACTGGACATTTTGAGAATATGTGACAGTTATATAATCTCATGTCAACTTGAGGATATTAAAAATGAAGGGGTGGAGTCTAGTCTGCCAATCAGGTCACAGCCTGATGCATCTGTATGAACATGGCTTTCTCATGAGGATTTTGGGAACTTCCTCTTTTTCTCCCCAGACGGAAGTGAGCCACACTCCCTCTCAACTACTTATTGCTGTTGATAAGCCACAGGAAGCCCACTGATAGCAGCCAGAGTCCTGCAGATGCTCCCACTGCTTCTGCCATTCGATCTATATGATCTTGCATTCGGTCTTATTGCATGCACTGCATGAGTCTGAAGGAAAATGTATAGATGAGTTTTAGACATATGGGTTGATATTGGACTTACACATTTGATCTGGAGTAGGTTCTCAATATACAATTGCTCTTGTAGGTAAAGCTCTTTCTTATACACATTTGAGTGTTTCTGGATTTTTTTCTCTAGTCAACTTACACTAACACAGTATATATAACTGTCCACGTAGAGACAAAGATCATATTTGTGAGAAGGAATAATGAGGGAATGGGAAGGATCTATATTAGCTGAAAAATGAGCCCAAAGCAAAGATGTCATAGGACTGAAAATGCAAGAAATATAGTCTTATTATATTTTTAAAAAGAATTAGGCATTTATGAAAATACAAACGCATGCTTTTAAATTTTTATTATTACATTATTTTAATTTGCATTTTGGGGGGCCATCACTGCCCTCTGGTGGTAGGAGAAGGAGGCCCAGCCTTTGCTCCTGTGGAGCCACTGCTGGAATTGAACCTTCATCCCAGTGGGCCACAGTCCTGCGCACAACCACTACACCACCGGGGCTCAGCTCTTGCATGTTTTTTTAAACTTAGAAATGCAATAATTATAGCTGGTATACAGACAGATGACTCATGTTTCCTATACATAATAAAGTAAGTCAAATATTGTTAAAAAGCATAAAATGTTTATTAAGCAAAGACATTTGTTTCTGGATTTATCTTCCAGCTAACTCATGATGAACAATGTGTTCTTTAATTTACACCACGTCAAGCAACAATTATAGCATCTAGCATAAACCCAAATTGTGTTCTTTTGAAATATTCTTTAAATTTGGGGATAAAAAAGAGTCTTAAGAGGCAAGTTTGGGGTAGAGTTGGATGGGGTATGTTTTATCATGTATGTTTTTGTAGAACCACCTTTGCACCCTCCAAGAGTGAATAAGTGCATTGTGGTGATTGCAAAAGAACAAAAAAATCTCTGAGTACACATTTCCTGGCCTTTTCATTACCAAGGAAACCTTAAGAAACCTTGGTGGTACATCAGGTTCTATATTGGGCTGCTAAGCACCAGTTCAACTCCAGCAGCTGACTTTAAGGGAGTGAGAGGAAATGGTCTTTCCAGAAGGACCTGTGACCTTGAAAAGAAAAAGGGGGCAGTGCTACTTTGCTTTACAGGGTTATGATGAACCAGAATCAACCCAAGGGCAATAAACCTTCATCCTTTAAGAAAATATATCAAGGGTACCACCTTAGAATCTCAAAAAGCCATTACCATAAACTTCTGAGCTTTTAACTTAATTGGCCATAGGAAGCCCACAGTAGCCTAGCTATGCTGGAGCCTTTTTTTCATGGAGGTTCTCTAATGAGACTAGCTCTAGTAGATTGCTAAGATAAAGTGTCTGGGGCCATCCTCTTAGCATCATATATCAAGTTTAGTTTTCTGTGTGTGTCTGTTCAAAGGGACCCCATGAATTTAGAAAAGATATCAACCTGTGGAAGATTATTTAATAAAGAGCTTCTGCATTTCACATAATATCTGAAACAAGAAGTTCCTTCCATGAGAGGAAAAAAAATAACGATAAAAGAGAAAACCTTATGTATGATTCCTTTTTAATGTTTACTATTTCAATGTCCCCTAATGCATCCTTACAAAGGACCAATTTTTAAAGCAAGAAACATTTAAAATGAAGAATTTGGCAAAGATTTTAACTTATATAATTGAGCCAATTTCTATATCTTATATATGATAAGATAGCCTCGGAATTATCAAAGAGATTCAACATAAAATTATTTTTTAAAATCGTTTTATTGGGGCTAGTACAATTCTTATCACAATCCATATATGCATCCACTGTGTCAAGCACATTCGTAGATATTTGATATAAGCCACACTAAGTCATGTAAAGCTAGATGATTGACATTTTATACTTGACAAGTACATTTTTCCTAACTCTGACAAAAATGTCAAAATTCCATGGCCAATTGTAGTCAATATATTTTAATCACTATACCACCACCAATGACAACAAAAGACTAATAGCAGGCCCACCACCAGCAGTTGATTTTTATTCACATAACTACACAAGTAGGGTTTCTGAAGCTGCAATTATTATGGGAGGAGATATCTTCAATTTCCTCCTATATATCCCTGGTAGATTTGAACTTGCCAGACTTGTATTTCTCAGTTCAATTCTTCCCTGATGACTATGTGTGAGGTACATTTTTTTAACTAAGTGTTGACAGACAAATCATTTAAAGTGAACTAGAGGATCAAGATCTTTTAAACATTTACTTAAAATCAGCCCAAATGATTTTTAGTATTAAAATATCTTGAAAATTTTAAAAGCATCAAAATTTTGCATGTTGATTATTATTTTGATGGACATATTGAAATTGAAATGTTTCTTTTGAATGACTTTTAAAACAAAAAGTTTCACTTCAACCAGAGAACACTTACATAGTTGTAACTCCAGCGTTCACTTGGAAGCAAACACTAAAACCAAAAGGCAGCTGCACAGCACAGATGAACAATTTTGTTCTCCACAATTACCTTGATTGTAGATAATCTGATTTGGACTGCTGTGTGTGTGTGTCTAATTTTTCACAGGAGTTGATGCCTTTGGTGACTGAATTAGGTCAAAATACAAAAGACAAAATAGCTAATAAGTAAGAAACATTATCAAGATTTTAAATCTACAATTGTACTCTATTTCCCCAAACTCAGAGCTTTGATGAAAATTGTTTATTGCATGGCTAAGTTCTTATATGGAAGGCATCTTCTGGGCTTTGAAGATTTTACCATAGTCTTAGAAATAAAAAATTGAGCAAATTGCAGTGCTTTTCTGTAATTTTGTAAAACAGGGTGTTTCAAGATAAATTATACTAGTGGACTGTATCTGTCTTGTACCACAAAACACATGTAAAATGCCTGTAATTTTAGTCATTTTAAGGCATGTATGAAAAAGGTAATAAACACAAACACAGGCATCCCAGTTTGCAGACATGAAGACTTCACAAGTTAGAAAGATCTCTGGATTACTAAATATCAAAGATGAAATCTGTACTGCACACCAAACTACTGAAAATTGCCTTCAAATTTAAAGTGCAATTTTTTTCAAATGGAGTAAAGTTGTAGTTGGAAGCATTGAAGCAGAAGAGGTACACCTACATTTATTATTTTATATTTATAACACAAACAGACACACATATACACAAACAATAATACCCAAAATGATGTTCTTTACTACTTAATGGTTTGACACTTTTAATATCTAACTTACATCAAAGCCATTTTAAAGTACATTTTTCCTTCAGAAATTTCTGGATTCCACAATTTTTTCAAACTTCTTTGGTGTGCTTAGAAATTTTTACTCAGACTAGAATTTTGTAATTAAATCAGGAGACTATATTGTACCTTGTGATAAGTTATATTCAATATCGACAATTAATTGTTTCATAAGTCAGATAATTTTTTCCTTCAAATGACTGAGTGTGAATTTTGATCTTGTTTTTAGGAAATATATACATCCTCACAAAACACGTTCTCAAATGTACTATTCATTTAACTTTCCCATTAGGAGACATTAGTATAAGCGGATAGGAAATTCAGATGCTCTTTTGATTGTCATGATTAAGAACACAGACCACAATCCTTCCCATGTTCAACTACATCAGATTGTGCATAGTGTGAATTCTAAAGCTCTCTGAGGTTTTATATATATATAATCCAGCAATTGTAATTTGAACACAGTTTCACTATAGAAAAAAGAATGAGTCAAACATTTATATCCATCTCAGAAAAGTAATGGTTCTAGATTATGTACTCAAATTGCTAAATTAGCTAGCCAATTCAATTGACCTGTATGAGAATTCAGATCAATTCAGATCTCCTGCCTTGTTGCTATTGTTAAATGCCTTTGATCAGCTTGTACGCATGTGAATCTTTATACACAATAGAAGGAAACACTCCCACCTTATGTCACCCCCACAATTATTGTATTTGACCCATGTTTTCAGCATTTCAAAAATGCATGATATGGAGTCTTGCCATCCCCGCTTCTAAGGAGCCTTCTGGCTGCTCTTCCTCAAGACAACTTGGGTTTTGTAAGTGAAATGTGAAGGAACAATGGCACACGGACTGCAGCGCTGTCTATGCAGTTCTTGCCGCACCGCAAGTTCTGGTGCACTGAGAACACTAAGAGTGAATTGAAGCTCTGGTTAGAAAGGAAGCATATTCCATCTACCTCCGAGGAAATAAAAGCATGCTGAAGAGGTCCATCTTTCAAGTATTCAAGCAAGACTTTGCTTTGACTCCAGAATGAAGGTGATGACAATCTGAAAGACAAACAGTAGCCAAGAATACATACCATATCTTTTAGGCAGTTGCTATGGATCAAATTGTTTCCCTAAAAGAGGTGTTGGAATCCTAAGTCCTCTATTAGTGGACGCAAGCCCATTTAGCCCATTTGGGAATAGATGTTCTGCAATATTTGAAAAGGGCATTCTAAAGTCTTCATTTCACACAGAGATGCAAGCAGACACAGAAAGAAAAAGCTTATCTGAGATAATGAATGTAAAACAATCTACAAGCCTGGGTATCCAAAAATTGCTACTTAGCAAACGAAAAAGTAACTATATCCTCATTGGGTTCTTTTAGCTTCTGGACAGTTGGCCAACTGAATGGAAGTGAAGCATTTTTGTAGCCATTGCAAAGAAGATGACCAAAGAGAATGTTCAATTTATAGAACAATTTTAGAGATATCACATACAAGTGAAATTTTGCTAAACATAATCCAATAACGTTTGTTACAATGCATTTAAAGGGAGATGCTAGAGATTCAGGCAGATTGAAAAGAGGACCTTAACTAAGGGATATCATTTCTAATGACAGGTGGCCCTTTGCGCAAAAAAAAAAAAAAAAAAAGAAAAAGAAAAAGAAAAACACCTGACAGATGTTTACTTGTGTTTTATTGACTATGCCAAGGCATTTGACTGTGTATATCATAACACACTATGGGGACCCTTAATAAGAATGTGTATTACAGGCCATTTCATGTGAAACTTGTGCATTTATGTAGAATCAGTTGTGATAACAGAACAAGGGTATATTATATGGTTCAAAATTCAGGAAAGGTGTACATCAGGGTTGTCTCTTCTCACCACACTTTATCATTCTGTATCCTGAAAAAATATTCAAAGAAGTTAGCTTCTGTGATGAAGAATGTCACATTAGGACTAGAGAAAGACTTATCAACAACATGAAATAAGCACATGACATAATCTTAGCAGTTGAAAGTGACGAGGACTTGAATCACTGATGAAGATGAAGGATTGCAGCCTTCAGAAAAGATTACAACTCAATGTAACAAAGGCCATAATGCTCACAACTGAACCAATAGATTATATCATGATAAATGATTGAAGATGGAAGTTGCCAGGACTTTTGTCTTAATTTGATACACACTCAATGCTCATGGAAGCAGCAGTTAAGAGCTTAAAAGACACATTGCATTTGGCAAATCTACCACAAAAAAATCTCTTCAAAGTATTAAAAAGCAAGGGTGTTACTTTAAGGGCTGAAGTGTGCCTTATTTAAGCCAGATATTTTCAATTGCATCATATAAATGCGAAAGTTGGACACGGAATAAAGGCCAAAGAAGAATCAATGCTTTTGAATTGTGGTACTGAAGAAGAATATTCAAAGTACCATTGGAAGAATAAACAACTTGTTTTATGAAGAACAGCCCGAATCCTCCTTTGATACAAGGATGGCATGACTTCACCTTATGCACTTTGTCAGGAGGCACCATTCTCTAGAGAACATCATTGAGTTTACAGTGAAAAAGAGGAAAGTCTTCCATAAGACGGATCGACTCAATGGCTGCAAAAATGACCTCTAGTGTAGGCACAATGTTGTGGATGGTAGAGGAGCAGGGAGTATTTCCCTCTGTCATGCATAGCGTCACAATAGGTCAGAACTGACTGGAGCGCACTTAACTACAATCTCGTGCATTGTGAGTAATTACCATCTGCTTATGGAAGCTGCTTACTTGTGATATCTTTTAAAAGAAGCACTGGAAAACTAAGACACTCGTTATTTCCCCTCTATGGACTACCACTTAAGTTGAAATTGATGACATAGAAAAAATAAGGAAATGAATATACAACCGATATATATATATATTTATTTATTTTCAATGATTTCTAACTCACTGATGTTGTATCTGTGTATGAATCAGAAAAATTAAAACAGTCAATTTAATTTTATGGAGGACATTCATTGTTCTGGTAAAAAAACACAATATATGTGTTAAAAAATATAATTTGTGTCATTTCAGTGTTTCTGCACTTTATTGTTCATTATTAAATTTGCACTGGTCCACATATTTGATTATTTACTATACTAGAAACCTAGAAGTATACAGAATTATAAATTATTTTTCCAATAATTTCAGAGGTATTATCCCTATTTGTAAAAAATAAAAACATAATGGCCTAAAGGCATAAGACATAAAAGACTAGTGTTTAATTTTAAATCTGTTTATTTCACCTTCTCAGACTCCTTCTATTTTATAACATGACAAAATAATTAATTTTCACAATTGATATAACTTTGAAAGTTAGATGGAGAAACATTAATAAACATTTTGAATTCTTGGCATAAGCAAATTGTATGGGACAAAATATGTAAGATAGCTGTATATATGAAATCCTTCCCCAAATCTGGACAGTCATATATTTGTGTTTTATGATTTTTCCTGTAGTTATAGGTTCCCTATAAATATTTACTGAGTTGATAAATACCCATATAATAAAAAATAAGCAAATTATAACCATTTGACTAAAGTTTGCCATGTATATTGTCTTAATATTTAAGTGTATGAGCTGGGAAATTTAAATCTAATTAAAACTTTATTTAATTTTCCATCTTATAAACTATGGCTATTATTTCAAACTTAACATGGACAAATGACATTATGTTACAAAGAATAAAATTTAGATTTCAGATGTTAAAGAATCTTAGAGAGTAATATTATTTGGACAATTTTCCATAAAGAAGTGTTTTTACTTCCTCCCCTTTTTTGGTTATTTTATTTTTGCAAAATCTACTTGCATTTAATGTGATAACAACATAGTAAGAAGCCAGGTACAGATTTGTTCATATATTAGGGAATTTGATTCACTATGGAATTTGAATTTTGCTGAGACAGACTTTCAGATTAACATTGCCTAAATTGCTGAAATATCCATGTCCTACTATGAGTTTTATTTAATCTTGATTATTTAATATTTATAACCAGATACCAACTTGTCTTATTCATCACTGTATTATTCCATACAGTACTTGATGTGATTCTTAAGGTATTATTAGTGTTACTATAGTATTATAAATAAAATTAATCTCACACTTTAAGAAACATTAATGAATGCTAAGAGAAAAGCAGACAACTAAAGCAGACAGCTAAAACTACGCACTCAGAATATATGTGTAAAATAGTGGACTTTGAAGAAGAATGAGAACATGTCTTTGATACTAAAGTATGTGTGCCTCATTTTTCAGAAGAGCACAGACATTATGTACTCTACTTAGTGTAGCTGATAATGCAATTTTCTTAAATGAGGAAAGATTCAAATATTAGTGCAAATAAGTTTTGTGACAACATTTAAGGGAAGGCTCTCTCTTCTCATTCTATTTCAATCTCTTATTCCCAAATAACAGAATGCGGAAACTTTGCGTCCTTTACTCTAGTGATTACCATTTCTCGGAACATTGCCTCTGAATGTAGGACATACTGAAATGACATCTCACTGCTGGATGTGCTGATTCACTGCCTCTAATCTGTCATTTTCAGACACGTTCCCTCTCTCAGATATTTCAGCATGGCAGATTCTTGGGTCGGAGGGTAAAAGCAGGTTACCAATGGGTAGAAGCAGATAATGGGCATTTTATTACCCAGGCATCTCAAATTTTAAGGCTGTTAGTCTCAAGGAATAGACAGATGACCTCCAGTCATGATTTTGATTTCTTAAATTGAAATTGGTTGTAATACTATTCATTGCTCACATATGATTATTCATGATGCTAATGTTATGCGATTTTTCCAACTGAGGTGATTTAATAACCTTTTCACTGCCTCAATATTATTAAGTCCACTGGATTCAAACTCTTACAGCAATCATCCAAAATCCATAAATTTTCTGAATATCATTCATGAACACATTTAAGACAATAGTTTATATTTCTGTTGTTTTGGGAATTCAGAATGCAAAATTTGTAACAATATCCTTTGCAGCTGCACATGTCTCTAGGTATTGAGTGGTACACAGACCCTTATCTCAAAAATGATAAGTAATTACAATAACAGTAAAATAAGTTATTATTATACCAACCAACCTTTCATACTGCTTACAATGTGCCCATTACTTAATGGTTTAAATTCCAATAGATATGTGTCAGCATTGTATTATATCACTTTGCTCATTCTATCTGCATGCTGAACAGTGAAACCTCGTAAGATATACTTTATGAAGAAGAAAGCTGCATCATGTTTGGAGGAAGACAGATTAATAAGCATGTTACACAAACGTTCTTGCTGAAACTGAAGATGATAACTTGAAGCAATTACTAAGGATGTTCAAAGATTAATTCCTTCAAAATGGATTACATCTCAATACAAAGAACATATAATTCTTTTGGCATAAAACTGGACAATATTTCACTGTGGAGTATATAAGTTCGCTATGTGTTGGATACGACTCAACAGAATTGAACCAACAATATAATAAGTTTCACAAAGTAAATACACATTTATGTGTAAGTTGGTCAAAAAGAAAATATCAAAGAATTGATTCCTTTGTTTTATGATGTTCACAGAAAATATTGACTCTAACATGGAATTCCATAAGAATGAACAAGTATGTCTTGGAAAAGATATAGTCAGTCTGTTCTTTCAAAGGAATGATGGTGAGATAGTGTGCATATTTTGTACATGTTTTTTGCAGCAATGAGGTTAACCATAATAACAATTGCCCAGATGGTACAGTTTCATAGGGAAGGTCACTAAGTGATGGAATCAACTGGGACGCATTTAGCAATTACTTAAGAGAGATCAAAAGCCAGAGAAGAAAATCAAACTTATTATAGGACACTGACCAAAGACTCTATACCATCAAATTGATTCAACTCATAGCTACGCTACAGAGGGTTGCTGAGACGATACGTCTTTTTAGGAACATGTACCTTTATCTGGAAGAGTGGTAGGTGAGTGTGAATTGATGACATTGTGGTGAGCAATCCAACTTTTTTTGTCATCACTGCCCTCCGGTGGTTGTGGGAGCTACCCAGCCTTGTTTCTGGAGAGCGGCTGCTGGATTTGAACTGCCACGCCCATGGGCTGCAGTCCTGCGCTCAACCACTACGCCACTGGGGCTCAGCCCAGCAATCCAACTTTTAAAGGACAGAGTATCTTGGTCTTAAAAGAGCATTTCTCAGACAAGGGAAAACCACTCAGCAAGATGAATCGACACAGGGGCAGCAACAATGGTCTCAAATATACCGAGTACCATGAGAATGACACAAGGTTGAGGAACATTTTGTCCAGGTCTAGATAGGATTTCTGTAAGTTGTGTACTCCTGATTTCCTAATGGTTAAAGCACTAGGCTATTAACTCAAAGATAACTGGGTTGAATTTCTCTTTGTTCTATGGTATAAAAATATTGTGAGCTGCCTTCATAAATGATATATAATCTAAGTAAATCAATGGAGCAGTTCTGTTCCACTCACTTCACTATGAGTTGAAATTGCATCCTGGCTGTAAGTTTGGTTACAAATTTGAGGTGGCCAAACAGCACCTAACAAAAGCACATAGAAGCAAATATTTATTTTAAAGTAAGGCTTGAAGCTAAACGAGTGGTCATGTAGCACAGAAGCAGCAAAGCCCACATGGAAGAAATACACCAACCTATGTGATCAAGAGGGGTCGAAAGGAGCAAGTATCAAGCATCAAAGAACAGGAAGCACATCACTACGAATGAGAGGGAGAACAGGGTGGGGAACCAAGGCCCTTTTGTGGGTAATTGGACACCCCTCCTCCCTCTTACAGGGGAGTTGCAGCGAGGAGAAAGGCCAGTCAGGGTGCAGCAAAGTAGTGATGAAACAGCTTTCCTGTAGTTCTTGAAGGCTTCCTCCCTACAACTATCATGATCTAAATTCTACCTTACAAATCCGGTTGGACTGGAAGAGGTATCCTCGTACAGATCAGAACTGGAAATTCAGGGAATGCAGGACAGATGAACTATCAGAAGCAGTAATGAGAGTGGAGTTACCAGATGGGTGGAGAGAAGGTGGAGTAGAGAGGGGGAGACAACACACATAATCTCCTATCCAGAGGATGGTCATTAGAGGAGTGTGCGAGGGGAGACATTGGACAACATAAGATATGACAAAATAATAATAATTTATAAAGTAATGAGGTGTGGTAGGGCAGGGGGGAGCAGGGAGGGAAAGGGAGAAGAAGCTGACATCAAAGGCTCAAGTAGAAAAGCAGAGATTTGGAGAATGATTTTGACAGCAGGCAGGCAAAGGGGCTTGGCACAGTGTATGTATGTATGTATTGTGAGAAGTGATGTATGATCCTCCCATAAAATGATTTAAAAATTAAAGCATAGGAGAAGAAATGAGATTAAGGTCAAAAGGAAGCTCAGGAGGCATATATCACATATATTTCTGAAGTATGACTGTTTCTCATACATCTGTATAGAATTTTGCAATGTAGTTATGAATAGAGATTGATTTTATTTTCCTACTTTCTATTAGCTATTTCTTGAGCTCCTACCTTGTGCAATGTCCCTCATCAGATGCATTTATAGACAGTGAGAACCTGGCTCATAAACCTCTATAGTGAAAACATACCCAGGAAGCTTTGCATAAAGTCCTGGGTTTTCTACTGTGTGCTTCAAGTAAAGCAGAGACATGGTAAGTAAAGAAAGACATCTTTCATAGTCAACATTCCTGAGAAAAACCAAATCAAAATACATGCAAGATCTTAAAAAAAAAACTAGAAGAAAAATAAGGCAATATACTTTGAGGTCTTAAACAAATGAATCTGTGAAGACATTATAAGGCACTAGACTACTTAGAAATCTAATTAAAATCAAGATGAATGCTTTTTACCAAGATTTTGAAATGAGAATCTGAAGAATTTTTTTTATTTCATATTGAATTGTAAGCTCTATGTGAGCAGGAACTACTCGTAGCCCTTGTGAGTAACTCAATGACTACTTTCAAATTCTATTGAATAATGTGTTTAATGACAAAGGTGAGCTGCCATGTATTCTATTTCAGTTCATTGTGAGAGCCCGAAGTTCAATATAGAGAAAACATTGAAGGCAATTAAAAGTGTATGTAGCAAAAATATCACTAATTTCCATGTTTCTTTCTCTTTAATGTTGGTTTGGAAATAGCCAACATTATTCTGTCTTCTTTTTTCATTATATTTTCTTGCTAAACTTCTGTTTTATTTTTTATGTTACAGAGGGTTCTTACAGATATTATAATAATCTATGGTTCAATTAGAACAGGCTTACTTGTAAGATTACTGGCACCATCAGTTTCAAAACTTCTTTTTTCTTCTTTTACTCTTCCATACTCTTTATTATCCCTTTATTATCCCTTCCACCTCCCACCCTATCTCCAGGACTCCTTGCAAATATATAACATTATATTTAATTAACTTATGAATTTATTTTTGCCATATCCTACACCATTCAGTGTATCTGCTCACCTACTGTTCTGTTACTCATTCTCCTTGAACGGGGTTATATAATGGTAGTCATCATTGCTATCAGGTTCCTCGTCCCCCACTTCCCTAACTCTCTTTCTGTACCATCTGAGAATCATTACTTCCATTACTATTTCTGAAAGGTTTATCTCTCTTGGATTTCATGCATTGAATGAACCTAATCATACTAATGAACATATGCAGGCCTCATAAGATTAACGAGGTAAAGCTAAATGCATGGCTGTAAGGAGAGGTAAAAACAAGAAGATAGTGACATGTTTAATCAGTGCTAGAATGCACCTTTGATTCCTTCTGTGTGGCCCTTCTGTGAGTGGCTTTCCAATTAGCTTCGAATTGCATCGAATTGATTGTTTTTTTTTGAACTTCTGATATCTATTTCTATCTACACCTCATGATCACACAGGTTGGAATGCTTCTTCCATGTGGGCTTGGTTACTTCCTCGCTAGATGGTCGCATGTTTACCTTCAAGACACCACTTTAACCTTACTCTCTTCCCCATTATTTCTAACATTTTTCCTATTTACTATTTTTTTTAACTATCATTATCTTCTTTAAGCAGCGGCTTAATCTTACAGGTGTAAATCCTATTACGTTTGTTAACTCTTTCTATTAAATATATTTTGTTTCCTGCCAATCAGAGAAATCTCTTTTTGTTTCCACCCTTAAGTCCTACATTTTCACCTCAGATACTCCTTTTCCTCATCTTCTCATTCTGATGGAGTTGAGTTCCACTCAGATGTTAAAGAATTACATGCCAAATTAACATCGTCCATTTTTCCTCTTATGGCACAATTAAAGGCAACGTAGGTGTTGAGGAATGTGAGCACTACCAGAGGAGCAAAGATATCCAAAACTGGATTTATTCTTTCCAACACTCCTCTGCATTCTTTAGAAAAAGAGTAAAGGACAACTGAAAATTATAGACTAGACAACCATCCATCATGAGCATAGATATAAAAACAATAAAACATTGGCAAGTCATTTCTGACAACATAAATAAAAGATAATAACTCCAGATCAAGAGAATTTTACCCAGGGAATGTAAGTTTGGCCCAGTATTTTGAAAGTAAATTGGTATGAGTCAGAAATTGCTGCATACTGGTGTCCAAGTTCATACATGTACAGGTTTATTCCACACCAATAATGTTTAAACATATTCTATGGTGAGTGGATGCCTACCAAAAAAACTCTCTGAACTAAGTTAGGCTTGTTAGAGTGCCTTTAAAATGAAACAGATCCAATCACAGTGATCCCTTCAATGGGGTCAGGTGGGTCAGTTAAAATCCAGGCAAAGAGCTCGGTCCAGAGGGTGTGGTGGTGAGTTTTCAAGGGGGGCAGGAAAGGGGAGGGAAAGAGTGGCATGGTAGCAGCAGAGGAATAATCTAGTTAGATATTATCACAGGACACACAGAAATACTTGGTTCTTATTCAGAAGTTTTAAGACAATGGAATACCCATGTACATGATTTTTGTCAGCAAAAGCAGTTCGTGTTTCATGTACTTGGATTTAGTTGGTATTGTTAGTACGTGTTGTTTAAACCTTTTGAACACCTGAGTTCCAAGTATTTGCTATAATTTTCTCAGCTCTTGAGAATTTTGGCACCATAACACAGAGATTTTTTTTTTTTGAGAAGAATCATCATGATAAGAACCTGGTTAACCATGTTATCGATATTGTTGATGTCAATTTGGTAAAGCCTTTTTAGAAAGCAGTTAAGGCAATGTCAACAGTAGAACACAATAGATGGATTTTTTTTTAATAAAAAGCCAGCCAGATCCTAGTAAAAAAGTCAAAGAAAGGAGAAAAACACTTAAAAGGCAACTACTAGTTGATTTTATGAAAGGGTTAGGCCCTTTCCAAGTAATGATTCTCCATACCTCCTCTCCACCTCCATGTTCACACATCTGAAGGCAGTGGCTAAACAAAATTTTTTAATGTTGTGCCTCTTATTTAAATTACATAATTTAAATTGGAAATGATTGACTTTGAAATTCCTTTGTAATGTTTTGTACAGAAAGGCAAGATTAGAGTAAAAATCAGGTGGTCGAGAACGGATTAGTTAATTTTCAGTTATTTCTAATGCAAAAAGTTGATTCGGACCCCCACCCGATGGCATCTTGATGCTCCTTGGGAACTGGTTAACATCGAGGTGTTAGATTCTGCAGTCCCTCCTCACATGTGTCCATCAACAGCTCAAGGAGCTCAAACTCTACAGTTGACTTTTTGGAAAATTTACTAGCAAATGTAATTTGAAAATCTCATGGGGTCAAGGATAGTCTATTATGCTTCTCCCTTATTTTCACTCGTTGCACTCTCATTTTCCTTTTTCTGAAGTGTTAAGCTTATTTATTTATTCATTTTAAAAATAAATCATTCTATCTGAGGCTCTTAAAGCTCTTATAACCATCGATGCATGATTTATATCAAGCACATTTGTATATATGTTGCAATAATCATTTACAAAACATTTTTTCTTTTTTCTTACATATTTTGATTGGGGGCTCTAACATCCCTTATCATAATCCACACATCCATCCAGAGTGTCAAGCACATTTGCACATATGTTGCCATCATCACTTTCAAAGCATTCTCTTCCCACTTGAGCCCCTGATAATAGCAGCTCCCCATGTCTTCCCCCTCTCTTCTCCAGCTGCCTCCATCACGAATGCTTGATAAATTATAGATTATTTTTTTCATATCTTACATTTCCATATCTTTAATGTCCCGACTCATGCTTCTATTGTTCGTCCCTCTGAGAGGATGTTATAGGTTGATTCTTGTGATCGAATTTCCTGTTCTCCCTCAACTCTCCCCTAAGCCTCCTGGCATCTCTACTCTCATCATTGATCCTGGAGAGTTTATCTATCCTGGATTCCCTGTGTTGTGGGCTCTTCTCTGTAGCAGTAGGCATGCTTTGGTCTAATCCAATTTGTAAAACAGGATTGAGGTCATGATAGCGGGGGAAAGGAAGTACCAAAGAACTAGAGGAAAGTTGTGTGTTTCATTGGTGCTATACTGTACTCTAACTGCCTCATTCCTTCTCTGTGATCTCTCTGTAGGGGAATGTCCAATTTTCTATAGATGGGCATTGGGTCTCCACTCCATTCCTCCCTCCACCCATTCACCTTGGGTACGATTTTGATCTGGGTCTTAGTTGCCTGATCCCTGATCCCATTGACATCTAATCATCACATAGGTTGACATACTTCTTCCATGTGGGCTTTGATGCTTCTCAGCTATATGGCCCCTTCATTGCTTCTCAGCTAGATGGCCTCTTTTTTTTTTACCTTCAAGCATTTGCGACAACAGAAACTATATCTTTTGATAGCTGGGCACCATCAGCTTTCTTCATCACATTTACTTATACACCCATTTTGTCTTCAGTGCTCATGTCATGTTATGTGAACATCAAAGAATGCCAGATTGTTAGAACAAAGTGCTCTTATGTTGAAAGAGTACTCAAGTTGAGGCCCAATGTCCATCTGCAACCTTAATTCTTAACACATAAATATGAGTACATAGTTCTTTTCCCCTCTCACTTTATATATATATATATATACATACATACACACATATATACATATAAGTTTATATATGTACATATCTGTATTTAGACCTCTATAAATGTCCTTTCCCTCCTGGTTCTTTGCTCTAGTTTCTTTTACTTTCCTCTTGCCCCACCATCATGTCCAGCCTTCATTTGAGTTTAGTAATTCCTTGCTGTTACGTTGTCCTACATTAAGCTCCACTAGGCATCCTAAGCCCTTCTCTCCATTGATTTTAGTTCACTTGCTGTTCCTTTGTCCTGGGGTTGGCCCCCCGCCTCCTTCCTTTCTCCCATCTCCCCTTCTCCCATATCTCCCATCACCACCCCAGAACCTTTGGTCCCATTCTTTTCATTTCCAAATTATTTATCTTAAGTTATCTAGATAGACATGCAGATACATTAATAAGTGCAAAAAACCGGCATAGTCAAATAAAACAGCAAAGTCAAGGAAAACAAAATAACAATAACAAAAAGAAAGCCACTGAAAAAAATGGAAAAGCCTATATATAGTTCAAGATCTGTTTGTTGGCCCTTACCAGTGTTTTCCAGTCCAGTTTGATGGGGTGCTAGAGTCTGTCTCCAAGAACTATTTTTGGTATTCTCCAGGGATCTCATCACCTTGTTCCCCTTACTGCTCTGTTACATTCCCTTAGTGTTTCACCCCAGTGTGATGGGGTTGGATTGTGCACAATTCTGGCATTTTGCCTCCAGTATTTTTCCCTGCAGTGCTATGGTTCAGTTAGGGACACTGTTTCTCCTGGTGGGGCTGGCCCTATAGCCTTCTCTGTGCATTGCCTGCTCTGAGCAGGAATATTGTTCTCAGGTCTTGGTGGGCCAGGATGGCTTCCTATCCCTCTCCATCCATTTTTGCATTTCTTGTATGCTCCAATCAGACACGGTCCTTTCCCGAAGTTGTAGTCCTAGTGCTGGCCTCTGAAGTGCGTTCTTCTGTGGGGAGGAGGGGTGTCCACATAGTTGAGATTGGAGTCTGCCCCACAGACCTCTCTATTGGATCCCCGATACATGGTACATGCTGGTATGTTGTATTCACATCTTGGCGCATGGGTTGAGCCTGGTCTCTCTTCCTCTCCTGTGGAGATATAAACAACACCCTCCCCTTGGGTGGGTTAGTGCCTTGTTCCCCCCAACCCGTGCCTTTTTCCCCTTCTTTATTTCACCCCTCTTACTAGTTGGCTGCCATATGTATCCCTCGATTGCAGTTGGCCTCTGCTCTAGTTGCTGGACTTCAGTTCAGGGATGTATGTATATAGTTGATTTTCCCCAATGCCCAATTTTTTTGGCTGTTTTTTTTTTTAAAGTCTACCTCAGTGGTCTCATGTTGTACTTGTCCTCAGTGTTCAGCTTATTTCACCTAGCATAATGTCCTCCAGTTCTTCCCATGCAGCAATGTGCTTCATGTATTCATTGCGGCTTTTTAGGGATATGGAGTATGTGCATTATGTATGCACCGCAGTTTTTTGATCTATTCCTCTGTTGATGGAAATTGGGGTTGTTTACAGCCCCTTGCAATTTTGAACTGTGCTGTGATGAACATTGTCTGGTCGTGACTTGTTTTTGTCTCATCTAGGTAAGTGCCCAGGAGGGGAATTGCTGGCCTGTAGATTACCTCACTCTCCACCTGTTTTAGATATCATCAAACTGACTTCCATAGTGGCTGCACACACCTACAGGTTCACCAGCAGCGGACGAGAGTTCCAGTCTCCACACAGCCTCTCCAACACTTGTTACTTTCTTACTTTTTGAACTGGACTATCTTTGATGGTGTTAGGTGAGACCTTATGGATATTTTAATTTGCATTTCTTTTGTGGCTAATGATGGGGAACATTTTCAAAGATGCCTATTGGCCATTCTGAATTCTGCCCTTTTGAAACTTCTGTTCATGTCCTTTGCCCACCTCCTTAGTGGGCAATTAGTTTTTTGTTTTTTTTTCTTATTCTAAGTTTGTCAGATGTGTCATTGCTAAAGATGTTTTCCCAGTCTATCATATTTTCTTTCTATTTGATCCCTTGGTATCAGTTCCTTTTGTCTCCCTTTGTCCCCTACCCTGCCACCCTCATGAGCCATTGATACATAATTTTAAAAATTATAAATTATTTTCATTTTCATATTTTCTTTATATTTTACACCATCTGCTGTTTCCTTTCACTCATGTTTCTGTTGCTTGTTGGAAGTGTGGGGTGGGGTGTTATATATTGATCATTGTGATTGCTTCCCCTTTCTCCACTTTCCCCTTACCCTCATGGTAGCACTACTGTGATAGATGGGCTTATTTTGCCAACCTGGCCAATGGGAGCATGTGGGATTAATCAGGTAGCAGTTTGATTGGAGGACAAAGAGATAAATGACTCAGCAAGGCCTGCTCCTCTCGCTCGCTGGTGATTGGACCAAGGTGCATTAGCTAGTTCTCTGCCTCATCTTGGGCGCTATATTACCTGTGGAACAAGCCTACTCATGGGTTGTGTTGCTAGAGTTTGAGTTTCCTTCAAGACCTGCTTCACCATGCTGCTGGTGCCTGCTGCCTTGCATTGCTTGAGTTCAATATTCCCTCTGGTTCTGCTTTGCTAAGTTTCTAAACTGCTGACATTTCCTGCTATTTGCTGCTTGTTGGTGGACTCAGCCAAGATTGCCCTAGGGAAGACTCAAATATCTGTTTCCTTGGCCTGGGACCCAACTTGGCAGCCATGTGTATCGAAGTACTTCCAGTATGTTAACTGTTCCACAAAAGTGAGTTTAACTAAGCCCTCTCTGTCCTGTGTGTGAACTAATTTGAGCTATATAAACTTTTCTATCAACTTATCATCGATCTATCTATCATCTATCTATCTATCTATCTATCTATCTATCTATCTATCTATCTATCTATCTAATCTATCATCATCTAATGTGTGTATACAGAAAGTGTCCTGGTTTTGTTTCTCTAGAGAACCCTGCCTAAAACAGCCAGTCCTGAGGGGTTTATCTGCCTGTATTTTGTATGTCAGAGATCTTATCTCTTCCAGTGCACATGCCCTGGTTTAGCCAGATTTGCAAGTTAGAACTTAGGTCATGATGGTGGTCAGGGAGGTGGGGCATTAAAGAGCTAGAGGAATATTGTGGGTTCTGCCAGTGCTATCTAGAGCCCTGGATAGCTAGTCCCTTCCTGGGCTACTCTCTTAGCACGGGGGTTAGGAAAAATTTGGTCCTATGTCTTTGCAAGCAAGAAATACCACCAAATATTGGAATCGCCATTCACAAATATCCATGAAGAAGCAAAAAGCTATCCGTTTTCAGTGATCTATTGATGCTTCCCTGGATTTGACTGGTCTTTTTTCCCTGATCCTATTACAAGCAGTAGAATTCGATTTGCAAATGATGAGAATGTGAAGCACACTTCCTGCTCCCTGCTGATTCTACATACAGAGGATGACACAGTTGTTTCCTTCCAGTGTGGCAGAAAGCTTTATAGCATCGCTGCACCATCTCAAAATTTCCAGTTCCATTTATCCCTTTAAACTCAAACCTTGGCTACAGCCACATGTACATCTTTAAGAGTCCTGAGCTTCAACAAATACTGAGGGAGTTCATGGGGAAATCAGAGCAGGAACATCACACTGAGGACTGACTGATTAAACAAATAAGGGGGAGGGGATTGGAAGTCTCCCACCTCCTTCTTCCCACCACCTTCTTCTTCAGCCAGCTAGCATACTCGGCTCTGATGTCCCAGCCTCAGCACTGCTCAGGAACCCAATAGTTGGATTAGCCTGAGGAAGTCCAAGAGGGATTGGAAGATGTGCGCCTTTGTGGACAGTGTGTAGGAATGGCCTTGTGCTTCTCCCACTCAAATTTCATAATTGCTGGGAAGGACCATGAGAAGAGCAGATACCTGCCACCGCTGGGCACTGTGGCAGATTCCTTGATTCCTGAGCAGGCCTGAAGAGCTGGGCAGGTGCAGGGTCTCAGAGTAGCTTGTGGGGTCTCATGGCCCCTCCTGAGCTATCCCTTCATCTCATCTCCAGAAAACATCGACAGTCTGTGTTCTTTCAGCCCCTCCCTGCTCACACAGGTGGACTCTTAAGTAGTCAGCTGCTCCTTCCCACCCCTGCTCGGTGCACCTGCTGACCTTCTTGGCCATCACCTAACTACCCCACATTCCAGCTCATGGGTCCTGCACCTCCACCAGGCAGGTACATCAAGATGGTGAACCTATACTTCTGCATCCCTCTGATGTGGGCTTAGACTGAGCATTTATTGAAGAATAAAATTGTGGTGGTGGTCAAAATAAATTGTAAAGTTCTTAGAGCCGTGTGAGCTTTTTGTGTGCTGTGGCAGGATTTGAGCAGAGGCCCAATGTCCATCAGATACTTTTATACCTGATCTATAACTATAGGGACCTAGACGTAAATCCTTATCCTTATATAGTAACCTATTTACACAGCTATGTTTATACTTTTACAAATGTCTTTGTCTCCTAGTTCTTTCCTCTATTTCCTTTCACATTCTTCCTGTCCCACTCTCATGTTCAGCCCTCATTCAGGTCTCCCTTCTTCCTTTTAGGACATTGTACTTGATAGAACCCCACCAGGCATTCTATATCTCCTCCTCATTTATGTAGATCTCTTGTTGTTCCTTTGTCCCAGGGTTTGTTGGAACACACCCCTCCCCCTTTCCCACTACCTCCTTCTCCTCCTCTCCCCTGTCTCCCAGGAACCGTCAATCTCATTATTTTCTCCCCAGGAGTTTGTCCTGTGCTAGGCTTATTTTAATGCATTCATTTATCTTCAGAACACTTTCTTGAAGAAGAGGTCTGCAAGTGCAAATTCTCTCAGTTTCCCTATACCCATATATAACATCGTTTTACTGAATATGAAATTAATAATTAGTAGTTCCCCATCCCGCAACTTTGATAAATATTGTCTCACATCCTCTGAGCTCTTACTGGCTTCTTGTCAGAGATAACTCTGTTATTTGATGTGCTTTTATTTATAAGTAATGTACCATTTTCTCTGCAGGTTTTCAATTTTTTCCCAAGTTTTCAAAGTTTAGTTATTATTCATTCTTGTATACACTTTGAGGGTATTTGTTTGTCATTCAGTCACTTTCTTTAATATGTGGGTTTGTACCTGTCTTAATTATCTAGTGATGCTTTCAAAGAATTATCACAAGAGAATTTCTTTAAAAGCAGAGATGTTTGAAAGCACTCATAGCTTAGGAGACTAGAGGTTTATATTCAGAGTAACACATGTAGAACAAGTTTTGTTGGCTCTAGGGGACAGAGGTATCATTGTCTCCTTTGATATTTGTTAAGCAAAAGTCCCTTGGAGTCCTTCATGTCTTTTTTGACATTGCTCTTCCTCTAGGTCTAGGAGGTTCTGGACACAGTTTCCTTGGGTTCAATAGGAGTCGGTGGTGGGGGGCGGAGAGGGAGTATGGGCATTCTGCTCCAGGCTTTTCTTTCTTCGTGATACTGATGTACTGTTTTAACTCCTTGCTTCTTTCTCATTTTACAGCTTAGAAAAATGAAAGAGGATATAGCTGCAGGCCACACTTAAAGGTGAACAATTGATTTTCTGGTCTACAGTTGGCCCCTGGACTGGTTACAGCTGCTGATATTATGTATATCCATAGACTCTTCCTAAGATAACTTCCAGATGCTCTCAGAGTCTGGGGAAGCAGCCTTCTGAGGTCCTTGTCAGATGGGTGTTCATCACCAATGACTTGGCAGTAGTAATATTCTGTGCATGCAGGTAGGGGAGGTCACAGATGGTTTTGCTGGAAGTGCAACTTATGCATTCTGTAGACCATATCCCCAGAGTGACAATGAGAGGTGACTTGAGCTTGACCCTTAGAAAAGGGAACTATAAATATATGCCAGTTTAATCCTGTCTCATTAGCATATCTGATACGTCCTTCAAAATGGGATTATAACCACAAATGCTGCTGTTGCTGTGGTTAGGTGCTAGTGAGTAAATTCACACTCATAAGGATTCTATGTACAATAAAACAACATACCACTTGCTCCTGTATTAGGCTCACAATTGTCATATTTAGTTTGTTGTTGCAGTCACAGTGTCAGTCCACCTTCTTTACTTTACATTTTCATTGACCATCTATTTAACCAGGGTGATGTGCTTTTCCAGGGACTAGTCTCTAATGAAAATATGGCCAAAGTATTTAAGTAAATTTCACCATCATCCTCTCTGAAGATAATTCTGGCGGTATTCTTCCAAACAGATTCTTTTTTTCTGTTCTGTATTCTTCCAAGCAGATTTTCTTCCCTCTTCTTCTAGCAGACTACTGTGCTTCCAATTCTTTCCTCCCCTCTCTTATTCATTTCTCAACTTTCACATTCATGTGAGGTTATGGAAAATACAATGGTTTGACTCAGGCACATCAAGTTCTCAGCATCAAGTGCTGTTCTTCAACACTTTAAGGAGTTCTTATGTAGCATATTTCGTCTTCATTTTGTTCCTATTCTGGAAGCTCACATGAAATCCATTCATTTGTGTGTTCCTGCTGGCATTTGAAAACTCAGGGATATATAGTTTCCCAAATTACAGGAACACAAAAGTCACCATAGCACAACGAACAAGCAAACTACATTGACTGTCTACTTTAGAGACAGTAGCTTCCTAGCATTTGAAACATGGTCAGATACTGAAGGCCAAATGAATGGAAGCAGAACATTGTTTGAGGTTGTGCCAGAGGATGAGCCCTTGCACTGTAAGTCATCTGAACTGTGAAATGTGATTGAGAAGGAGTTCTTTCGTGTGAGTGGAACTGAACATGGTGACCTGGATAGGGTGAAGCTTCTGGGAGTGGAGTTCTTTTTTTACCTTCATTTACTGACGGGTCACAACTCAAGGTCAGAAGAAATAGCTGCAAAAATCTGCTCATGATTGCAATTTGAAATATGTGACATAGGATAATCAGAAGTCAGTAAAAAATAAATAGAATGCACATATAGCAATACCTGGACACTAGTGAGGCAAAAAGTACTGGCATTGGCTATTGAAATCCTATATCATATATGGGTTACTATGCCATTACAAGCATCTCTGTGACAGGATTATATCCCTGTATGCAAAGAAATCCTGTCAATGCAAATATTACTCACAGTTATGCATCAACTACTAAAATTCATGATGAAGAAATTGAAGAAATTGAAGAAATTTTTACCAGTCTTCAGTCTGAAATTTATCAAACATGCAATCATCATGCATTGATAATGATTAAACATTCAAATGCAGTAGTCAGAAACAAAGAATAAGAAAAAGCAGTTGTAAAATGTGGCCATATGGATAGAAACAAAGTTGGAGATGGCATGACAGAATGTTGCAAGACCAATATTTTGTCACAAGTTCCACTTTGAATGATACACAAGGAAATGCCATACAAGGACTTCTCTAGGTGGAATACACAGAGATCACACTGACTGTATCTTAGGAAGATATAGTCTAAGCAGATGAGACTTATTTTCATTTGGAGCCCTTTTCCTCTATTTCTGTGGATCCTATTATCTTTCTTGCTTCTGTCTGACCTTTGGTTCTTAGGGCTTGAGTTGCTGCCTAATGACATAATTTCACTAGCTTCCATAGCGTTGTGGATGAGGCAGATGCTTGGGTACTTATTGAACTTAGTGTGGAGGACTTACCAGAACTTACAATCACATAAACTGTTTCCTTAATGGTTTGTGGGTTCTGTTAGACACTGCAGCAAACACATTTCAAAAACCTGACAATCAAGAATATACTAAGGATTGTGAGGAATGATTCATATCAGGATTCTGAGAGCCATATAGCATGTTGTCAAAGTCAGACGTTTGGGACATCATTACTATTATTGAGACAAGATTTGTATTGCTAAAATAAATTAATCTTGCAACATGGAATGAGGGATATCATTGCTCATAGGTGAATCTTGGCTGAAAGAAGAATACCAGCAATGTTTTCTTCTGTATAATTGGGGACGCAAAGGCATTTGATTGTGTGGATCATTATAAATCTTGGATAAGGCTTTAGAGTGGGAATTCCAGAACACTTATTCATGTTCATTTGAAATCCAAATGTCAGTGAGAAGATTCTGGGCTTGTTGGTTTGAGATTATCCACAGAACATCTTTCCAGTGCCTCAGGTGGGAGGCAGAGGATGGACTTCTGACATAGAGACTGGCCAGTGATTCCTCAGGTTTGGAGAGAGTACTGTATTATCTACTCTGTCTATGCTGATAAAATAATTCCAGTCAAAAAAAAATAAAAAAAAATAATAATTCCAGTCTATTATAACCTAAGGGACCTTTGGATGGAGCGATTACATACTGGACGGCTAATTTCAAGGCCAGCAGTTCAAAAGCACCAGTCACTCCTCGGGAGAAAGAGGAAGTTTTCCATTTCCCAAAGGAGTTGCAGTCTCAGAAACTTACATGGAGACTTCTACCCCGTTCCACTGTCACTAAGAGCCAGAATTGACTCCCTGACAATGGGTTTAGAACTGAGGATAAGACCGAGTCCGTTCTAGGGTCAACTCTTGTCTCTGTGGCAACTTGTGGCTACTGTTGCCTAAGTTGTGGATAGATCTTTCTAGCTCCTGTGGCCAAAGAAAATAAGACTTTATTTTTCTTTTCTTGGCTTATATGAAGTACTAGTTCTATGATGCAGGCCTTTCCAACACAAAGTTTAAAGTTAGCACCAGTTAAGCATTGATTTCTTCTTTTACCCTATAGCTTTTCATATTTAAAGTTGTATTTTCATATATATACTTCATTCAACTATTTTTAGAAAGGTTGTGATAATTGTGTCCCTCAAAAATTAAAGCAAATGAAATGTACTTTAAATCATAGCTAAAACTTTTTTTTTTTTTAGGCATCACGGCTCTCCGGTGGTGGGAGTAGGAGGCCCAGCCCCACTGCTGGAATTGAACCTCTGTCCCAGTGGGCCGCAGTCCCGCGCACAACCACTACGCCACCGGGGCTCAGCCCTATAGCTAAAACTTTTAGGTCTCTTTTTAAACAACGGAATTTCCAATTTCATGGAAATTATATAATAGACAAGGATATAAGTAACACACAGACAAACCGCGATTGACATAGACCAATTAGTATGGCGTGCATCTCAGAGGAATTGTTAATCAGTTGTATTATAATCTTTTAAAGAACAGGAAGTATGTGGAGAGTGTATAAACTTATTAAAATAAATTAGTTACGAGAGTTGTCTATCTCATCTTTGCCATCTGAGTTTCTTTTCAAACATTTAGGGATATGATAAAGAAGTTAAAGTCTCCCAAAATCCATCTACTAAAAGAAATCTGTTCCTTGGTTGTGGACAGACATTTAGAGAAATTCCACTTTTAACTCTTATGTAATCATTATATTTTCCCCTAGAAAATCTAATAAAATAAAAGATTTTTGCAAAGTGTTTATGGTTGTGTGAGTAAAGACCCCCAAACCATGCATATGTTCATCTCTGGAACTGTAAACATGTGTGTGTGTGTGTGTGTGTGTGTGTTTACAAAACAAAATGAATGTTAGAGATGTGATTCATTACAGGAACTTGCCCTCTTCCTGGGTTATGAAAGGTGCACACTGTAACCACAGACTCTTTATAAGAGGGAGTCAAGAGGGTCAGGAAAGTATGAGAGAGAGATTGATAGAATGTTACACTGTTGTCTTTGAAAATGGGTTCGGGGGACAGGGACCAGAGAATGCAGGTGGCTTCTCAAAGATGAAGACAAAGACATGGCTTCTGGACTAGAGACTCCATAGAAAAAGCAGCCCTACCTATCTGTTCAGATTTCCAACTTCAACAATTGTAAGCTATTCCCTTGGTGTCCTTTAAGACATTAAATGTTCTGTACATTGTTAT
>PVJH01022643.1:0-36273 GCA_004026705.1 Nesogale talazaci
AGGACTATGCAAACACAAATTATAAACATTTCAGAACATTGTGCAGATGTGATTCCATTTGTGAATGTTCTAGTTGGCCTACTTGCTTCTAGTTTTTAACTATCAGGATAAGTGTGATTAAAATTTCAGTTTGAATTGGTGACTTTTTAGAATCAAAAGACTACTGAGTGCTCAAAACCAATATCTTCTTTGGAAAAATTATGAAGATTTTGTGTGATGTAAACATTCTACTAAAGTATCTATACATTAAAATTCCCATAAATTATAGAAAAAGTGGTTTGAAAAACTTGAAAAAATTCCCTAGATGACTAGATGATATTTAAACTTTAAAATTCTCTTATATAGCAGATAAGCAATTTTGTGTCAAATAATACTATGTTACATAATGAAAATAAAATAATGCTAATACTATTTGGAATAAGATTGATCATTTTCTTATTTGACTAGTTATGAGCCTACTAAAGCATGAATATTTATAAATTATTATTTTGAGGTGTGCTAGTTTGAACACTGATTAAGCTCGCTACTCATTCAAATTTCTCACATGCTGCTTCTGTTTACTAAGTGTTATTCTGGTCATGCAACTTCTAATGAATTTTTAATTGTGAACTGATGATATGAATTTCTGCTAACACTCAAAAGCCATCTATCATTAAATCTATTTTACAAACCAATTCTGTTCAGCTCTTGATAACCTGAAGCTTGTTTTAAATAAAAGACATACATTTGGGTCATTTATGGAGTCCTTTTATGTTAGGGTAAGTTAAAACAACATTTCTCATTTACATATGGTAACAACTTAATTGGATTATTGTCTTAGTTTCTCTTGGGAAATTCTCTTTGCATAGGAAACTGTATTTTAGGTTCAGTCATGTTGACGCTGTTTATTTGCAAACATCTGTCTATTTATTATTCATTGAAAACCTACTTATCCATATTTTTGCATATTCTCAACTTTTAAGGTAAGAGAATCTTTGAAAATAATTTAAATATGTTTATGATTCTGTGAGTCACCCAATTAAACAAGTCCTGTTCACTTGTCAAAAGGATAGCATAAGGTTAGTTATTAATATAATTTCACCACTACAGCATTATGAATATAGTCAACAGAGGACAATACTCAGATGACCAAAGAACATATGCACTGTAGAAGTAAGAACAATGTCTTCTTTTTATTAGTAGAGTATTTATTAGTAGAGTAGATTCCATGACTTATAGATTTTAATTTAAAATAGTACTCTAGGATAAGAGGGAAAGGTAATTTATGTAGAAGCAAAATGAAAGTTATATTAAAATGAATATAATTAAAGCGCAATGAAAGTAGCATGGGCAGCTCATCTAAAGTCAGTAAATTGTTCTTCCCCTAAGGGAGATGATGAGGTCTTGCAACATGCATGTGGCTGTCAATAGACTTCAAACATTTAGAAATATTTTCATTCAAAACTGACAAACACTTCTGTAAACTCTAACACTGAAAATATACTAAGTTGCAAATATATTACTATTGTAGCTGACATAATTTGCTGTATTTACAGGGATACTTATTAATCGCTTGTCTTCGTTTGAAATGATCCATGTTCCAGGACTGAACTTGCTGTTAGGAGGTTCTGCGGAGTTGATTCAGACTCATCGTGATTCTCAGTACAATAGGAGGAAACATTGCCCAGCGCCATCTTGTTCACCTTGGTCGCTATGTCCAGCCCATTGTGTTAGCCACCATGACACAGAAATTATTACATAGAGAGATGAGTATCTGAAAATAGGTACAAAGTACAAGATACAATTTTTTGAAAATCTCTCCTGTTAATTTTGTATGTCTTGCAATACTTGTTTCAAAACATCTCAGATGGACTATTTTCCAACAAAAAAGCCTCCTCATGTTTGGAGACTATGGAGAATTATCCATAACCTCTAACTCATCTCTAAGGTTTTCTTTAGATGATTTTCGAGTCTCAATAATTCTCTCCATTTGCCTGCCAAAGTTCTGGAAATGTTAACATTTCAATATCCAGCTCTCTTGGATAAAACTTTGTCTACTGTTTGCAAGCAAATTAAGTCACATTAGGTGCTAGTGCCAGTTCCTGAAGTTTGAATTATTAATCCTCAAATGTGTCTGGTTGCTGTCATTTTGAGGAACAATAGTAAAAGCATGAAGACATTAGAAATGACGATAATGCATTATTTTGGTACAACACCTTTTAGGGGAAGAAAGGATGCCTTTACATTTTAATTTTTATTCAAATCTATGTATCTAATCTTGTGTAATTGAATAATTATTCTAAAATTAAAATATTCACAAATTCTAGAACTGGACCAGTAAGGCGCTGTGATAAATAGTTATTACATCAAACTTGTTAAAGGTTTTATTCTACTTGAATAAAAAATCAAAACACACAAAAAAATAAGAACACATAGGCAAATCTACAATTACATTTTTAAAGTGTCAAAAAGCACAAAAAAAATGGACCAAAGTCAAGGTCTTAATTGCTTCACATGCAATGTTAAATAAGGGAAGATAAGGGAAAGAAAATCCAAAGTAGAATTGACCCAAATGAATCAAAAGATTGAATACACTGTGGACTAGCATAATGCTCTTTAACTGGAAGGAGAATGAGACATTGTCTAATTTGTTTGGGACATGTCATCAGGAAAGGCTAATCGCTAGAAATGGATTGGAAAAGACTAATCACTAGAAGTGAATTGGTTTGGAAAAGTATCTAGTCAGAGAAAGTAAGAGAAACCCTTCGTGATACGGATTTACATGGTTGTCGCCCCAGTGAGCTAAAACATACTAAAGATTACAATGATGATACAGAACCTAGAAGGTGGCAATACTTCCCTCAATTACTCTCAGGTTGACACGAGTTATAGCTCACTTGAAATTCCAGTAAACGACAACACCTAACCATCAATGATTTCACCTGTCAGCATCCCCTGCAGTTTCACTTCATTTCAAATTCAAATAATATTGGTTTTGTGGGATAGGAAAGAACAATACACACACTGTAGGGTCTGTCTTCATGAATCATTACTGATTACTGATGCTGAAATTTAGACCAGGGTAAGTTGAAGGCACACAGATATGAAGGTGGATGGAGAAAGGAAAACAAGTAAAAGAAGACACAACTGCATAGGAATTATTGTGCAGTTTCCAGTCCACTCCAAATGCAAATCTGTCTTCATGTCTCTCAAGACCACCAGCAATATTTCTATTTCCCTTAAGAAAGCAACTGTTTTTAGATTTGAATTCTTCATAAAAATGTCAACAGAGGAGAATTATTATCCGAATTCCTAAGAAACTTCTTTGGATAGAAATAAGCATAAATGCTGCAAAATGGAATAATTTAAACCTATGTGTGGTATTTATAACAGTGTCAACAAATGCCTACAAGTTCTTCTGTATTAAGCTCTAAAATGATGAAGCAATTAAGAGAAAACTTCTGATTCTTGGAAAACAAATAATCATGATACTTAATATGATTTTAAAATTAATTTACTTAGTAATTACAAGGTTCTTTATTTGCCCAAAGATTGCCAGTAAATTATTTAAAATCCTTACACTTACATGGAGATTATGGTAGTCTAAAGTATTAAACTATCAATTACTAATCAAAAGGTTGAAACCCACCCCAAAGCACAATGGAAAGCAGATACGAAGATCTGCATCCAAGAAGACACAGATTCAAAGTGTAAGGAGCAGGTCTGCTCGACAATTATTTGGTCACCATGAGTCTAAATCCGCTTCAGAACAACTTTGAGTGGCTTCAGTAATAGTTTGTAGAACAAATGAATTAAAAGGTGAAAGAATTTTCCCATGAAACTTTGAAGGCCTCTTATAATAACAAAAATATTAATATTTCAGTAATATCAGTAGCTAATAAATTTTAAAAGCTTTAATGCTTACTTATTAAATAATTAGATCTATCAAAGAAACTCAATAAAATAGTTTATAATAACTGAATATCTATTAGGTGCCATTGAGTTTGTTCCAATGAGTATAATAGTATGAAACAACGTACTTTCTACACCTTTACCGTCTTTGCTGCTTGAACTCATTGTTGCAGTCATTTTGTCAATTTCCCTTCTGGAAGGTTTTAGGCCTTATTTGTTGACTTTCTACTTTACCAAAGAAGGAAAGACATCTGCTTATATAGGGAGGGATCTTAAATGACGATATTTAAACCCATTATCTACTATTGTGAACATATTACAGGATAAATGGAAAACAAAGCTTTGTCATCTTCCCTTCTCCATAGAACATAATAATTATACTTCTTCCAAGACAAGTTGTTTATTCCTCTGGCAGTACATATGGCGGATCAGTATTTATTAACAAAGTTATAAGCTGAATGCTGACTCCTTACCAACTACGTGAGGTGTGTCAGGCAGGGTTCTCTTAGAGAAATAAAACCAAGACACTAGTAATTCTCTTTATATATTTATATAGAGAGAAGGGTATATAAGATAAGAAAGAAGCAGTTAACTATCTATAAAGCAGTACAAATTGCTCTGTTCAACTCACTTGCATGAGACAGCCAGAAGACTGGCAGTCCTTCAAGTCTTGAGGCCCGCTGAGTAGTCCTCTGTAGAGCAATCCAGGCTATCTGGTCACAAGCAGCAAGCAGCAGAGCAGGTCATCAATAGTCAGTCAGATGACAGAGTCCAACAGTCCCCAGCTCAAGAGATGTATATCCCAGGGGCGTGGCGAAGTAGGGCTGGAAGGAACTGCAACTTACAGCTACACAGTCCACAATTAGGTGTCCCTTGGGTAGTGTTGCTTGCCAGTTGAGGCGCAGGAAGAACAAGGCAGCTGTCTGGTATGAAGATCCGAAGGCAAGAGAGAGGGCGGGATTTGCTGAGCCCTTCCTATCTCTGCCCTTCAATCCATCCCGCGCGTTCATGGGCAGTGCCATCACAAGAGACCCACCAATCTTCTGTGGCCATGTTCGCATAACAAACATACCCATCACAATCTATCCCTTGCCAACATGGCACCTGTACACAATTCTTTACCCACATAGAATTTCCAGACATCAATGAAATCAAACTTATACTTAACACAAACATCTATCATACCTATAAATGAGAACACACGGAGTACATTTGCAGCTGATATATCATACACGAGCAAATAAAAGATTCAGTAAGCTCATAAACAGAAAATACATGAACAATCACAAACCTTGCTTCTGCAATTGATCACGTGGTCGTAATTTGTAGGTAGAACTACCTTCTTCTACTATCCATTCCATATTACCTATGCCCTTAGCAATCACTTCAGCTGGTTGAGGTTTTTTGCTTGGTGGGGTAAACCAGACCTTCATTCCTGAGGGGTCTAGGTCATTAGATGTCCTGTCATGATGGCGTTGCTCTAATTTACCATTAACTTTTATCACAGGGCATAGTAGCACTAACAGTCGGCCTGTGGGATCTCTTGGATTACAGACATATTCTTCTTTACCCCCTTTATGTAACACCAGTCCAATTTTGTATTCATAATCTGGGTCAATCATAACATACAGTACAGTGACACCCTTCCTGATCTGTTGATCCAAAGGCGTGAGAAGCGCAAAGAGGCCAGGGGGCATTCTCGGTTGCTGGTTCAGTGGAATCCATGCTGTGTTTCCAAGTGGGAGAGTTCCTTCCTTCGGAACCAAGACCTCCACTCCTGAAGAACACAGGGTTGCTGGGACAGGAAGCAAAAATGCTGCAAGTGGGTCAATAAGAGTAATAATGAGTGGTGCCACTCCAGTTTCCACCCCTTGGTTCCTGGACCCATGAATCCTGATTATTGGAGACACAGCACCATATATTGGCCGCTGGTTTAAAGTGAATACAGCTTCCTGGAGAACACTGCCCCAGCCTCACTAGTTGTTGCCACATAGTTTGCATCACAGTTGTGTCTTCAGGAGCCCATTCCATCGTTCTATCAAGCCAGCTGCTTCAGGATGATGAGGAACATGATATGACCAGTGGATTCCATGGGCGTGGGCCCATTGCCGCACTGAATTTGCTGTAAAGTGAGTTCCTTGATCTGAAGCAATGCTATGTAGGATGCCATGCCGGTGGATGAGGCATTCCATAAGTCCACGAATGGTGGTTTGGGCAGAAGCATTGCGTGCAGGGAAGGCAAATCCATATCCAGAATATGTGTCTATTCCAGTTAGAACAAAGCGCTGCCCCCTCCAGGATGGGAGTGGTCCTGTATAATGAACTTGCCACTAAGTTGCCGGTTGATCTCCCTGAGGAATGGTTCCCCACCTTGGACTTCGCATTGGTTTCTGCTGCTGGCAAATAGGACACTCAGCAGTGGCTGTGGCCAAGTCAGCCTTGGTGTGTGAAGTCCATGTTGCTGTGCCCATGCATAACCTGCATCCCTGCCACCATGTCGACTTTGTTCATGTGCCCATTGGGAATAACAGGAGTAGCAGAGGAAAGAGGAGGACCAGTCTCCACAATGCCTGTCATCTTATCTACTTGATTGTTAAAGTCCTCCTCTTCAGAGGTAATCCTTTTGTGAGCATTCACATGAGACACGATTACCTTTACTTTTTTGGCCCATTCAGAGAGATCAATCCACATACCTCTTCCCCACACCTCCTTGAGACCTATCTTCCAACCATGTTCCTTTTAAGTCTCTGACCATCCAGCCAAGCCATTAACCGTAGTACATGAATCAGTATACAGTCTCACATCTAGCCACTTTTCCTTGTAGGCGAGCTGTATGGCCAGGTGCACTGCTCAAAGTTCTGCCCATTGGGAGGATTTTCCTTCACCACTATCTTTCAGGGAGATCCCAGAAAACAGCTGTATTGCTACTGCTCTCCACTTATGAGTGGCACCTGCGTATCGTGCAGAGCCATCTGTGAATCAAGCATGACTTTTCTGTTCTTCAGTTAAATTATCATGAGGATCTCCCCCGGAGGCCATAGGTGCAGATTTGGAAAGAGAAGGTAATATGATTGGAGTGGGCACTGTGATCATTTGGGCCACTTCTTCATGCAGCTTACTTGTACCTTCAGGTCCTGCTCTGGCCCTATCTCATATGTACTACTTCCATTTGACAATGGAGTATTGCTACGTACATCCAACTTTATGACTCTGTGGGTCAGACAATACCCAGTTCACGATGGGTAGTTCAGGCCTCATGGTGACTTGGTGGCCCAAGGTAAGGCATTCAGTCTCCATCAAGGCCCAGTAACAGGCCAACAGCTGTTTTTGAAAGGAGAAGTAGTTGTTTGCAGAAGATGGCAGGACTTTACTCCAAAATCTCAATGATCTACCCTGTGATTCACCACTAGGAGTCTGCCAAAGACCCCACACTGCATCTTTATCTACAACTGGCACTTCTAGCACCATTGGGTCAGCTGAATCATATGGTCCCAGTGGCAAAGCAGCTTGCACGGCAGCCTGAACCTGTTGCAGAGCCTTTTCTTGTTCCGGGCCCCACTCAAAATTGGAGGCCTTTTGTGTCACCTGATAAATAGATTGAAGTAGAACACCCAAGTGAGGGATATGTTGCCTCCAAAATCCGAAAAGGCCCACTAGGCATGGTGCCTCCTGTATTGTTGTTGGGGGAACCAGATGCAATAGTTTCCCACTTTAGTGGGAATATCCCGACACGCTCCACACCACTGGACCCCTAGAAATTTTACTGAGGTGGAGGGTGCTTGAATCTTTGTTGGGTTAATTTCCCAACCTCTTGTACGCAGATGCTGTACTAATGAATCTAAAGTCCTTGATACATCCTCCTTAGTGGATCCAATCAGCATAATGTCATCAATATAATGGACTAGTGTGATATTTTGTTGAATAGACAAGCAATCAAGGTCCCTTCAGACTAAATTATGGCACAGGGCAGAAGAGTTGATGTACCTCTGGAGGGGAGTTGTGAAAGTGTACTGTTGCCCCTGCCAGCTGAAGGCAAACTGCTTTTGGTGATCCTTTGAGATTGGTATCGAGAAGAAGGCATTGGCCAGATCAATAGCTGCATACCAAGTACGAGAAGTGTTAATTTGCTCAAGCAATGAGACCACATCTGGAACTGCAGTTGCCATTGGAGTCACCACCTGGATAAGCTTACGATAATTCACTGTCATTCTCCAGGATCTTTCTGTCTTCTTTACAGGCCAAATGGGTGAGTTAAATGGAGATGTGGTAGGAATCACCACCCCTACATCTTTCAAGTCTTTGATGGTGGCACTGATCTCTCCATCAGGAATGCGGTATTGCTTTTGGTTTACTATTTTCCTAGGCAATGGCAATTCTAATGGTTTCCATTTGGCCTTTCTCACTATGATAGCCCTTATTCCACATTTCAGGGATCCAATGTGGGGGTTCTGCCAGTTACTGAGTATGTCTATTTCAATGATGCATTCTTGAACTGGGGAAATAACCACAGGATAGGTTCGGGGACCTACCAGACCCACAGTGAGGCATACCTGAGCTAAAACTCCATTAATAACTTGACCTCCATAAGCTCCCACTCTAATTGTCAGGCCTTCGAAATACTTTGGGTCCCCTGGAATTAGTACCAGTTCAGAGCCAGTGTCCAGTAATCCCTGATAAGTTTGATAATGTCCTCTCTCCCAATGAACAGTCACTCTTGTGAAAGGCTGCAGTTCTCTTTGGGGAAGGCTAGAAGAAAGACTAAAAGCATAAACCTTTGGTGATGTGGCAGGGTCCTTCTTCCAAGGGACCCAGTCTTCCCCTCATTCAAGTGGTTGTGGGTCTGTAAACTGGCTCTGGTCTGGGAATTGGTTGAGTGATCGTTACTACCTATCCCTCTGTTTACCTGATCCAGCATTCTTCTGCCTGGATAGGTCATGTAAATATTTAGTAGGTTTACCATCTATTTCACTCCTAGGGACACAATGGCTAAGAAGCCAATGCCATGATTTCACATGAGACAGGCCGCTTTGATTACTACAAAAGCCTTGTTGTCTATTATAACCATGTTCACCCTGTCTCTGCTGATGCAGTGCGCTCTGTCACCATGGAGTCCAATCAGCCCCATCATGGGCAAATGTCGGAGTTCACTTATGGCATTTCCCACAGTGCATACAACATAGCAATTACAGGAGTCTTCACAAACTTATTCCTTGTGGTTGTAGTGAAGAATATGTCCTCAGGACACCCCCTTTGGGGGTCTATGGGAGTATTCTGGTATATCCATTCCACCATACCATTTTCCCTCAGCTTTTGGATGCCTTCTTCTACAGTGTACCAAGGTGGGTCAGGCACCTCAAGTTGATCTAATCTAGGCCCTCTGGCAGCCCATGCCTCAGTGAACCAGCCAAATAAGGAGTTGGATCCTCCCTTAACCTCTCTCGCTGAGACATTGAAAGAAGAGTCTGCGCTTAGGGGTCCCATATCCAGAAACTCAGACTGATCTAAAATTACATTTCTTGCACCAGTATCCCACACCCTTAGTAACCATTCCCAGGGATATTCCCCAGGCTTTTGCTTGTATGTATTTGAAAGCTCGAGCAGTTCTTTGTGAGTATAGCGTACATCTTCTTGAGTAATCATCTTGGCCTCACCCTTAGGAGCTTTCCTTGCATTAATTTTAGTTACAGGTCCAGCAGAAACTATCAATATTGAGGGTGTTTCCTGGATGTTCTCAGCACTATCTTTTAAGTCATCTCCCTCAGGCAAGGGTAGAGATGCAGCCCCACCTGGCGTTTCACCTTGAGTAGGTCGGTTGATCTGCTCAGGTGTGGGTTGTTTTGTTGAAAGTAGACTACTTCTTCAGCTGGGAGGGGTAGATCTATTGACTGGACTGATTCAATTATTTCTAATGGTGGTATAATATCCTCTTCTTCTGGATCATCAGCCCATATATTCCCATCCCATGTTTCAGGGTCCCAATTGATTTTAAATTATGCAGTATTCACTTGTTATTTTCCCACAAAGTCCCTTGATCCATGTGTAGGTTCCACATGTGCACAATGAAATGTTCTGGAGTTTCCATTTTTCTCAAGTCTATTCATAGTGCCCAGGTAGTTGAATTCCATGGCATGGTCAAAAACCAGAAGCAAACAACTTTCTGATATATTTTTCTTTCAGCAAAGATACATCTGACATCAGCAATGATAACCTTTGTTGCACATCCTTTGCTGAATCCAGCAGGAACCTTTGGAACTCCTTGTTACTGTGCAGTTGCAACCTTTTTGGATGATCTTCAGTAAAATCTTATTCCTACACTTTTAAATATCTTCAAGTTGACATGAAATTATGAATCTACCACAGGTCTCAAAATAACCTCCTTACTTTTCAACACTCTACACAGCTCTTCTCTCTCTGATTTACCTAACGCAGCTCACCTTTAAACTGCTGTTTCCCTAGTGATTTATGGTAGATCTACTAGACTGTACAATTTTGGTTGTGTATATTGACACAGTGGCTGCAATGATGAGTCAAGGAGAGCAATAATTGTGAGAACAACAAAGAACCATGCAATGTTTTGTTCTGTGGCAATGAGGTTAGCTATTACTCAGCACTGACTTCAAAGATGTATCAAAAATCCTCATCAACGAAATAAAAGTATAATTTTTAAAAAGCCTGAATTCTAATTTCTCACTCACAATAAGGAGTAATTGTCACTACTATAGTAATATGTCACTATCATATAGGACCTTTAAAATCATAAATGCAAGTGTAGTTTTTTTTAAAGAATTATACAAATTGAGCATAAAGAAAGGTATTAATATATTATAAAGAATACATATAAATAAATATAAATATAAAGAGAACTCTGTTCACTGAAATACAATTTGCATGTAAATAAAAGTAAAAATTGATTCTCCAAACTTTATGAATTTACTTATTAGGATTTACTTATTCTAAATTATATTACAAGTTTAGTGCAAATTATGTTGCACTTAAGAGTAACATATTGGATATATCACTATCAGAGTAAGTGTGAAGTGTGACAATGAAATTTTTATAAGTTATTATAAGCATAAATACTTGATATTGTACTAGGAAGCTGATTTTCCATTGCTAGGTGAACTAAGTAAAAATGACATTAATACATTGATCTTTTAGTAGTGATAGAAACTACTATCAACTAATACCACCTATATAAATATGTGGAAGAATAGTCAGTTAAAAGATTTCTATAAAATATATTTTGGTTTCTAATTGCAATGATTTCAGAAATCTTTTAATACTGCTCTGAGATTTCAACATTGATTTTGTTTATTTTTTATAAACTGAATATTAAAGCATAGATTCTTTGTTCAATATTTCTCTTCTTAGCATTAGCTCATAAAGGAGTGGGGACGGTGTTAAATGGCATTCAATTAAAATATCTTCCTTTGACGCTCATTATATATTCAGTAGTTTGCCACACGAAAGCAAAACATATCATATGTATAAAATCAAATAAAATAAATCACTTCAACAATTTAGGGAATCCTGGAGTTGTTAGAAATTTCTACTTTGACATATAAGGGAAGTAAAGTTAAAGTAACCATTGTATAGTCCCTATGCATCTATAATAGTATAGAATGTGAAATAATTGAAATAATATGGTGTTATAATTAATCACATTATTTATTTTGTATACTGATCTATTCATAACTGAAGGAGTGGTGGTGATGCAGTGGTCACAAATTGAACAGCAAATTGCTAGCTCAGCAGTTCAAGATGACCAGCTTCTCTGAAAAAGGAAGATGAAGCATGTGACTCCCATAGAGAGCCATGGCCTCAGAAGCCCATAAGAACAGCACTCATCGTTCCCGTAGGGTCACCAGGGGTCAAGGTCAACTCAATGGCTGTGAGTTCAATTTGAATGAGTTTTGCCATCAGTAAATATTTTTCTTGTCTTTTTTTACCCCCCACCTCCAGTAAATATTTTTCTTAGTGAGTGTCTCAAGTATGGAACTTTATGTTTCAAAATGTGTTTTATTACAATATGCTTTATCTTGTATCCATATGGAAGGTGGAATACACATATTAAAATATTGTGGTCATAATAGCAATATATTATAATTAATCATTATATATTTAGATAGCTTTATTGGCATGTAATTAAAATATTATGCAATTGAATAGTTCAATAATATTAATAAGAGTCATACAACCACCACCACACATATTCCAAAACACGTTCTTCTTTCTTGTATTCATTGTTGTCAGATACTCATTTCCTGGCATTCTCCCCTGAATTCCTCTAGGTAATAATTAACCCAATTCCTACTTCTCTAGATTTACCTATCCTCGAAGTCGTATAAAGAAAGTCTTACAAAAGAGAAACAGAAACAGCACAACAGCAACAACAACAACAACAAAAAACACAGAACAAAGATGAATCACAAAGAAACTCAAAGAACTCCAAATAGAATTGATCCCACATGAAAACCACATGGCATGTTGCAACCAAACTTTCCAACATTAAAGAAAATAATCCTGAGAGCAGCACAGGAAAAAAGAACACTCACTAAAAGAGTCAAATGATTAGGAAAAGTTCAGATTCCTCTATTGAAATGGTGCAGGCAAGAAAGCACAGTTTGATAGATTCAAAATTTTAAGTATTAAAAAAAAAAAACTTTAAAACTTGACCACCAAAAAGTCTATACCTAGCAAGTATGTGTTTGGTTCACCTTATCAGGAAAAAAAAAAAAAAAGGCCACTGCACTGTCTTAAATATTCTAATAGTAATAATTTCAAAATCAACCCAAAATTTAGACTATCAATTAGAATTCATAGTGACCTTCTAGCAGTAGAGAAACCCCCAGAGGATTTCCCAGACAGTGGCTCTGCAGCAAGGTAGAGAGCTCACACCCCTCCAGGGAGCAGCAGGCGGTCTGGGTTTTACCGAGGGCTGTAAAACTCTCTGTGGTTAGCCCAAAGCATCACTCACTCACTCATTACGTAGGGCCAATTGCTTAACAATTAGATCTTGGTAATTGGAATAGTTTGTTTATCATATATGTGATATATATGATGTATGTGATATATCTGATGTGTCTATAGGGAAACAAAAAGTTTCTATAAATTATGAAGAATATTAGTGAAGTCTAATACAGGCCGATTTTTTTTCCCTTAGATCTCTGACATTAAGTTAAGTCAAACTCAGAAACACTATAGGAGCAAGCAGAACTACACCCATGGATCATTAGCTGAACACTGCCTGTTTTATTGCTTGAAGATTAGTCCCTTATGCTATTTCAAAATGTAACTGGAAAAGAATTCCCTCCAAAAAGACCTCAATAACATACATAGGTAAAACGTGGGGAAACTTCATTAACTGATCTTCAATGACTCAAAAGAAATTGTGACAAACATCAATTAATAATTAAAACAAGGAATGGACCAAGTGTGAATATGAGAAAATTAAATTGAATGTCAAATTTAAATATAACACATAAAGATCATTATCCGAAGCCTTAATGAGCTGAACATGATTGGTATTAGGCATTTTGAATCAAATAATCTTATGAACTTCTAGAGTGAGAGAATAAATAAATGCAAATTAAGACATTCATTCTCAAAAACAACATTTCAAATCATAGCATAAATCACAGCATTGCTGGTGATAAGATAATATCCAATCAAATGTAAAAAAACCAGTTAATGCTGGTAACCAAAAGTATGAAACAGCTACTAATGTCAAAGATTAATAATTGAAGATATTTAAAAACTCTTTAGTCTGAAGTTAATTGATAAGATGTACAATTAAAATAATGTAATAGTTATGTCTAATTAAATGTAAGAATTGGGAACCACGAAGAGATCATGCATATTTGGGAAGCACAGCATTAATGAATAAATGACTGAAGAATACATGAAAACATTTCAGAACATCAAGGACTTAATTGTTGTTAATTTATTTTCCAATAACCTACAAATTATTATCTATAAGGACTTAGTGGACTGTGGAACAGACCGTAAATTGTTCATTTAGAATTTCAGGTGAGGTTGAAGAAAATTAAAACAATTACACATAACACTGAATATGGCCTTTCCATGAATTTTCAGAACATCTTAAGAGCAGATTACATATATTGAATGCTAAAAGTGTATGACCTGATAAACTGTGGGAGCACATCAAAAATAACATACATGAAGAAAATAAAAAGCTACAAAGAAGACAGGAAAGAAAGAAAAGATGAAAATGGATGTCAGAAGATTCTCAGAAATTCATTTTAATTGTAAAGTACCTAAGGCAAATATAATAAATTATGAAGTGAGAGAACTGGACAGAAAATTTTAAAAGGCAGATAAATGAAACAAAATGAAGCAATATAATAGAAGTATTATCATAAAGATATAGAACTAGAAAACCAAAATGAAAGAACATGCTCTTCCTATCTTAAAATAAAAGGTTTACAAGGCTCAAGATGCAATATTGAAAGGGCATATGAGCAAAATATTGACGGGAGTAAAATTTTGATGAAGATCACCCAACTATGATTGAAGCAGTACATAGACAGAGAACTACAAAAAATTAAATTTGGATTCAGAAGAGGAAGTGGAACAAAGAATACCATGGCTGATATCATGGAGATTACCACTCAAAATAGAGGTAATAGAAAGATGTTTACCTGTGTTTTATTGACTATGCAAGAACATTTGACTGTGTAGATCATAACAAAATTTGAAAGACCAAATGGTAAACGGTTAACCAACTGCTTATTTGCAATTTTGCATCGAAACTTTCTCTTTTTTTTAATCATTTTAATGGAGGCCCAGACAACTCTTATCACCACTTATACATAAGTCCATTGTGTGTCAATCACATTTGTGCATCCATTTCCCTCATCACTCTCAAAATATTTGCTTTATATTTAAACCCTTGACATTAGCTCATTTTCCCTTCTCTCCCCACTCCCTCCTTCCTCAAAAACAATTGATAATTTATAATTATCACTTTGTCATATCTTACTCTGTCTGAGGTTTCCCTTCATCCAATTTCCATTGTCTGAACCTTAGGGAAGAGATTATATGTAGATCCTTATAATCGGTTCCCCTTTTCTACTCCACCTTCCCTCCACCCTCCTGGTATCACCACTCACCACTGGTCCTGAAGGGATCATCTATGCTGGATTCCCTATGTTTCTGGTTCCTATCTGTACCAGTGTACATCCCCTGGTCTAGCCCCAATTGTAAGGTAGAATTAGGATCATGATAGTGGGGAGGAGGAAGCATTGAAGAACTAGAGGAAAGTTGTATGTTTCATCATTGCTACACTGTACCCTAAGTGGTTCGTCTCCTCCATGTGACCCCTCTGCAGGGGGAAGTACTTTACCTACAGAGGAGTTTTGGGTTCCCAACTTTACTCCCCATCATATTGAATAATATGAATTTTAGTTCTGTGATGTGGTTGTTCTGAGTAGGGATGTCATCCTCAAGGCTTGGTGGGCCAGGATGTGCTGCACTCTCTCTTCCTCCTCCTTCATTTGTTGCCGTGTGCTCAGGTCAGACATGTCACTGTCCCAAGAGCTTCAGTGATGTTCTCTAAAGTAAATTCTTCTGGGGGTATGGCTGTCCACATGGTTGGGATTGAGGCAGGACTTTCAAACCCCTCCACTGGTACCCCCTCTAGGCCTTTAGGCTGAATTCACATCCTTGAATGCCAGATTTAATCTGTTCCCTTTTTTCCTTTGTTAGATTTGCCAGTGGTTTTGATTTTATTAACACTTGAAAGGAACCAACTTGGGTTTTTGAGTCTTTCGATTTTTTTCGGTTTGTCAGTATACATATATATAAATATGTATACATATATCACTAGTAGAGAAGATAGAATGTATATATTCATATCTAGATTATATGTGAACAATATATGAATTATAGGTAATGATATATGAATGCTATATATATAGCATTCATACTCAAGTATAAGTCAACCTGAATATAAGCTGAGATACTTAATTTTACAACAAAACTGCATAAAATGTGTTCAAAACTCAGCTGATACTGGAACACATATATAGGGTAATATATACTTTAATATATGTATATTATATATATTTGTGTTTATATGTAAAGAAATAGAAAGAGAGATAGGAGATAATAATCTAAATAATGTGGCTTACAAAGTTGAACATGTGGATAAGTTCAACTTCAGACAGGTTCCAAGTCCATAGATCATATATGAAGCTAAAGTCATCTCTAGACACACATAGTTTGGGGACTGATGAATCCATGATTAGCATCCTTATTTCTCTCTCTCATTTGTGAAATAATTTTGATAGATAAGTGATTCTTTGTGAACATTAGTTTTACCTTGAGAGTTTTATAGATGTTATCTCTTTGCCTTCATGCTTACATACTTTCTTCTGGAAATAGGACTTTAATCTCTTTGGCTACCCTACATAGGTAACTTTTTGTTTTTCTAGAACTGCTCTCAGTTTGGAAGTTTGACTGTGATACCTCATGGTGATTTCTTTTAAAGTCTCTTCTGTTTGAGGTACTTTTGGCTTTGTGAATGCACATCTTTTTTTTTTCTCGATGATAGGGAAGTATTCTCCAACAATTTTCTGTACTGTTTTGATTGATCTTGTTCTTGTTTGGGAATTCTGATCACACATATATTATTCCAATTGATAGTGTCTCCTACCAAATTATTGTTGAGAAATTTGTTTCAAGTTCACTAATTTGGCTATTTATTCAATTCTGCTTGTTTGCTCTTTCCATGAATTATTTATTTCTAAAATTTTTGTGCTAGTGTACACTATTTGAGGATTTTGAATTTTTTCCTATTTTTTCATTTATTTTATCATATTGTTCTCATAGTATTTTCTTGAATTCTTCTAATGTATGTGATTGCCCCTGCACTTTCATTGTTATCATTTGTAATTTTCTCAACCTTTCTCTCAATCTGTTAAATAAAGCTAAATACTAGTGTCTCCGCCCCTTTTAAATCATTTTATTGGGGGCTCACACAACACATCACAATCCATCCATACATACATTGTGTCAAGCACATTTGTGAATAGGTTGTCATCATCGTTTTCAAAGCATTTTCTTTCTACTTGAGCCCTTGTTATCAACTGACTTTCCCACCTTTCCTCCCCTCTCTTCCTCATGAATGCTTTATCTTTTTTCCTATGTCTTACACTGACCCACTTTTATGTTGTCCATAACCCTAGGAGAAGGTTCTATATGGATCATTGTGATTGGCTCCCTCTTTCTCCTCCCACCTCCACTTCCCCTCCAGGAATAGCTACTCTATAAATTACAGGAGTTTCTCTGTAGTGTGAATGTTTTTAATTCCTTATCTGAAAGCTCCAATTAAATAAAAATCTTAGTGCAACATTTTGACTCCGTGTGTTGTTCTCATGTTTGTGCTTCTCTATCTTGTTTCTTCATATAAACTGAAGCACTCTGTTTTCTCCATGACATCATGGTATTGTATTTATGAACATTTGACGATCATATTGTTCCACATTGTCCAATAGATGCAGTTGTTTTAATGCAGTTGTTTAGAGTGGCACAGTGGTTAAGTGTTCCACTAATCTTCAAGAGCAGCAGTTGGAAACCATCAGCAACTCCATGGAAGAAAGAACTTTCTACTCCTGTAGAGAATTACAGCCTTGAAAAATCACGGGAGTTGTTTCATTCCTCCTATAAGGTCAACATAAGTCAACACTGACTGGATGGCGGTGGGTATTTTTGTTTCTAACTTTTTTATTTTGAGTTACTGAGCTGTATGTTTAAGATAACTATCTCCATTTGGATGAGGGAAACACAAAACAAGCCAGAACAAGGAATGACTTCCTAATTTCCATCAATTGTATGGGCTTGCTTCTGTCTCACACAAGCATAATTCATCAAGATCACTTTCCAAGGTAGGTGTTTCTGAACTTCTGCTTCTCTCAGTACATGTTTAACAACCTGAGCAGTTCACTCAGGATGTGAGAGAGCAGGATAGACCCTCCGTTGGTCATCAGGACATCATGGGGCTTGAAAGGCTTCTCCTCTCACTGTCAGTTAACCCATTTTTGTCTGCACCAGTCTTGAGCTTGATGGAGAAAAACTGATTATAGCCACAGACACAGCTGCTTTTCTTTCTTAGTCTGCATTCAATAGCCACAGGAGTGCTTGAGGTCAGCAGTGTAACCATCTGCTGTGTTTGTAACAGTGGAGGCTAGATGTACCTCTCACCAAGAGGCTGTAGAGAGCAAGAGATCTCGTCCTTTTTGGTCATAGTCACATGGAGGTGTGAACCTGGTCTGGTCCCTAGTGAGTAGAGCTAAATTTGATTGCACTTGTGACAGACCAATGGACAGTTCATCCATTTATTTATTTCCCCTCTGTGTGATTGGGTTTGATGCTCTCAGTAGATAATCAATTCAGTCACCTCTCCTTTTCTGAGACTCAAGAATTCTCATATATTTGTTCTGTCTTGTCCTTGTAGAGGTTTTCTACAGAACATCTGTCTAGTCTTCCATCTTGCTGGAATTAAAATACATATGTTACTTTTTGAGTGTAATTTTTAAATTGTTGCTGATATCCTAAAATCAGTTATCTAGACCAAAATTTTCACTTGCTATTCTCTATGATGGTAGGGTATTTCTTTGGGGAACTTAAAAAATTACAATCTCAGATAGTGTGCCTAATATCACCCTTGTTATATTAAAAAATAAGGTATTTTTCATAATTTTTAATTTAAAATTTTATTATTTAAAGATAAATGATTTAAATCAGATTATATTCTATTAAGATGGATTTTCCTTAATAGCCAACATATGAATTAAATGATTTTAAATAGCTCCACCATCAGACAATTTTATGAAGTTACACCATTATAAAGAAGCAAATCCCAAATGTAATACTGATTCTCTAGAAGGGTTACAGTCTTACTCTATAAATCATGTGTGGTGACATGCTCTCTAAAAAAAGAGGTGATATCACTTTAAAGAAGAATTTATGGCAACTTTTTCAATAAAAGGAAGATTGGTCCTCTTACATTATAGTCATACTACTGAAAGAAAAGTATTTTGATTAAAAGAATAATCATATATGTTGTTCTACTGAATATCATGTTAGTCTGGGTAGATGAGAGAATTCATACACATGCAAATGTGTGTAAGAAAATGCTTTAACTAAAGAGCAATTGCACATTAAAAAAAAACTATCCCCATGCAGTCCAGATCAAGTCCATAAGTCTGATATTGGCCCATGTGTCCAATACCAATAAAATCCTCATCAGACTCCCACAGCACGAACAATGACATGAACTGCAGGAAGAACACAGGCCAGGGTGTGGGAATTTTGTGACTCCAGTGGCACTGTGAGCATCTCAGTGCTGGAAGGGGTTTCCTACATGGCTTCTCCAGCTCCAGAGGTCTGCTTCCATCATCCTCTCTCTATGTGTCCTTTCCACAGGGATGTCTCATAGGGAGTGAACCGAGAGTGAGGGAGAGAGAGAGAGAGAGAGAGAGAGAGAGAGAGAGATAGAGAGAGAGAGAGAGATACTCCCATCTCCAAGGAGGAAATACAGGAGTTCCCGGAGTCCTCAGGTCAAGGCCATCCCACACATGCTATATCTTGATTGACCAGGCTAGACTCCACCCCTACACTCTTAATCCTCAAATAGACACCAGATTATGCAACTACCACAAATCTGTTCCAAATATCCCTCTTCCAATATCAAACCCCATTAGAAATTTACATATGTTGTTAAAATTTTAAAGAATACATGTTGCGAAGATGGATTTTATAAATTATTGAATAATAAATTTACTTAAGTAGGCAGGCACACTTAATGTTTATATTAGATTTGATAAAATACTTGGCTATTGTCATAACTATTTTGAGCAGTACAATTGTATCTTTGTGTATCTATTTCTGCTATGGAACTTCTCATATGATTATGTGTGCTCTGAGAATTACTTGATTCAATGCTTTGTTTCCTTCTTGTTCATAGTATATATCATAAAAGTATTCCCCATGCATTCAACAGTGTTAAAATTTATTTTTGAAATGGGTAATAACCTTTCCATGGTTCAATTTGAATCCTCCTTTTAGTCACGTTTGTCTAATTTATAGGTTTCCTGACCTAGGCCGTAGACTAGATTGCTTAGTATGATCATCTTCAATTTGTTTTGGGTATTGTGTAGCATCATGATTTATTGCAGTACTTCTCCATGTCATATCTGCATATTACTTGTAGATTTTATCCATTGTGAATCGACTTTACAGCAAAATGAAGATATATATGTATATCCTTATATATATTAAGAAATTGATATAACTTTCATCTTTAGCAGTGATTCATAAAATATTTAGTTATGTAAGAACCCTTTGAAATGTATCTAGTATTTTTCAAGCCTCCAGTTTCTTTTGTTTTGAACTGTCCAATTTATGTGACCTTCTGCAAGCTTTTGAAAACACTCCCTCCACACTCAGTTCACCACTGAGTTCCAATTTGTGATACATAGAGGGAACTCTGGGAGTCCATTTAGATGACAGATAGAAACATGTTCTTTTTCTTTCACTCAATATCACTCTAAGAACATAATAGGGGGACTACAGTTTTCACAGTATCCCCCAATCTCAAGAGTTCTATGTTCAGCAAATGGTACTGAAGTCAGAAATATATGGTGAAATGTATACCACTGATCTCTCAAACACACTCAAATTCAGAAAGTAAATATCTTATATTACATATTTTTCTGTATCAATTTCTAATTTTTAAAAACATGCTATTCTTAATTGATTTCTTTTTGGAGCACTGTAAAGGAAATGCCTGATTTCCAAATTCCTATATTATTTTATTTTCAATAAAATTATGTTATAATGAATGGTCATTGTCTACTAAAATTCTAAAATTAGACACAAACATATATGCACTGATTATAAAAGGTTTTTTTTGTTTAAAATAATTTTTGACAAGAAAATATCTTAATTAAATTAGTCTTGTTTTCTTTACAAGAAGTTAGGAGGTCCTCATTCCTCTTATTTGGACCAAATTTCAATTGCATTGAACTTAAAATATGGTAGGTTTTTCTACGAGAAATCATTTTACATTAGCATACCTGCATTATTGTGAATAAAATGGCTATGAGTAGGGCTAGGTATTATATTTGATCAATACACAATCTTTATAGCATATTGAGAAAGGCTCTTCCTTAGCAGTGAACTGTTGAGGTGAATAATTCTAGTAAGAATTTACATTGCTGCAGTTCAAATTGCTGAAATATTTGCTGATTAGAATGATATGAACATAAAAGATTTGGGGAGAGAGAATAAAGGTCATTTGATCCATCAAGTCTTACCTTTTTAGTACTTCATTTCCTCTCAGATGGCATCTAATTGTTCCTTTAATGACAATCCTGATTTTTTTTGCCTCAGTGATTTTTGCCTATGGGCTTTTCTGAGCATTTATTATGCTCTACATGAAAAGGGACTTTCAGATATATGCATTGAATTTATTTTTTAATTTCCATTTATGCCTTTCTGTCCTATAGTCTGTGTTCAAATGGAAATAATAATTTGAGTTGACATTATCTGTGGCAGTTAAGGCTATATATTTTTCAAATTAGACAGCTCCTACCCTGTTCTTAATATTATATGCTCCAATTTATGACCCTAGCAATCAGACATGCATAGTAAACAGAGGTAGTGGTTATACTTATAAATTCAATATCTCTAAAACACTTTGTCTTTCATATAAATAATATTTTCAGTGCAGAAACTTACATTCATTAAAAATAACTTGAAAATCTAAATTTTCAATATGTATTTCATATTGCTGTATATATGTATACACATAAGTGAGTGCATATGTCATTTTATTCTTCATTTCTCCTAAAGAAATATGAAAAGCTATTTAAAAATTTAGTATTGTCTGAATATATATATATATACACACACACACATATATATACATATATATATGTCTTTTAGCTTCAAATCATGTTCAAATTTTGTTTTGCTTCTTTTGGGGGATTGTGGAAAGCAATAATGGTATCTACTATATTTATTTAAAAGCACTAAATAAGCTTCTCAAAGCTGTCATTTTATATTCCACAGCAACAACTAATAGTCCACTTTTTTTCCTTCCCAATTTAGGATGGGCAATATTACTTGTTCAGTTTACACCTCTCTTAACCGAGGGTAGATTTTAGAAAACAAAATTTTTTGACCATTCTGTAGCAATATGTTGTTGTTATTGTTAGTATCAAAACCATAAAATAAAAACTCTCCTCCAAGCTTACTGACATTAAGTCAATTTTGACTCACCACTTAGGTTGGGTTCTCTTGAGAAGCCAAATCAATTATACTTTGATGTTTCTATACATATCTAGAAAGTTATTTGACTGAAGAAGTTTGTTAACTGTTGTAGAATTAGGTATATTTAATCTGCTACAAATCTGTACATCAGATGTAAGCAGAAGGTTTTTGACCCATGTCGCTCGGAAAGCTCGGGAACAGAAAACAAAATAAAGAAGTAGGAAGGCAACTGACAAGGTTGAAAGCATGGCTGAATCCCAGTTTAGCAAAATAAATCCAAGATCAGTAGTCCACAGATGGCTCCTGGGATCGGCAGATAGCACAAGAAATTTATGTACCAGACACAGGATTCAGTTTTAGCAGGAGGTGGAAGAAAAATGATCTCTGCTTTGCTGAGCCCCTCTCTCTTATAGAAGGTCACACACCTAAAGAGGTGTCATCTGACTGCTTACAGGTGGGGTCCACACTTATCTTCACCCAGACATGTGTACTTGAAATCTAAGGAGGACAGTAAGGTTTTCATGTAGATCGCTTTCTGCCAAGTGCCACTCAGATTAATTATCATAGTCAATGTTGACTTACTGTGAAGCCTGTGTGAGTTTCAGACACTGCAACATGTTCGCGGAGTAGATAGCCCAGTGATTCTCACAGGGCACTGCTGATGGTTTCCACTGGCTGACCATGTGATTTGTAGCCCACCCAAACCACTGCATTGCCAGAACTCTTCCATGGATTCAAATACAATCCATAGGTTTGTAATTCAATTCAAAAGTGCCAGCTGGACATATTGTCAAATGCTCTTTTAGCTAATGATTGTATCTCTAATAACCAGTGAGCCAAAGTCACCCACCCACCCACCCATCAAACCAACCAACCAATCAACCAACAATAAACTGCCATCAAATCATTCTAGCTCTTAGTGACCTTGCGTAGAGTTTCTGAGGCTGATGTTCCTTCTTGGAACACAAAAACCTCATCTTTCTCTCCCTGAGCTCTTAGAGGTATGAGATGCCAATCCAACACTGCCACCAGACAGATCAATCCAGTTAGACCCAGGGACTCCTGACTGCCCTCAGCATAATGACTGCGTGTTCTTAGTTAATCTTATAAGAACCAAATTCAAGATTTTTTTCAGTTTACAGAAAATAAGTGCTGTCTTTTAAAAATCATGAAAACAAAATTTTATACCCTACTAAAATAATAGATAAATTAAAGGAATTTAGGACACATATCATCCAAAATGACCTGAAACAATTGTTGATGATTATAGACTTTTTACAAAACTGAATGAAACACTTCAGTCTTGAACTATTCTTACAATAATTAATTATATTGAACCCATTGTTATAGCAACTGCACTAATTAACTTTCTTAAGAATGGTCCTCTTTTACAATGATTCATTACCATGAATAGTGACAGAAATTTCTTAAAGTAGTATCGAGGGCCTTGAAGCTCAATCTATTAAATGTGAAATTACAAAACAGTACAATTTTTCCATTGTTTAAATCAGTCATGTTTGAGTTTTGTTGACTGCAAATGAAAATACTAAAATCAACCATTTAAATTGTAATTTAAATAGAAACCATAAAACATGGTCCATCTTATTTTGTATGTGATATATGTGTATTTCAAAACATTTGTGGAATGGAAGATACTACTTATTACCTTCATACTACCCCATAAGCTATTATGAAAACAATATCCTATATTGTTTATAATATATAGGATATGTGCTATATCCTAATATTATTAAAAAGGCATTAGATATAATTAAATTATTGTCTGGATAATGGTCTATAACTGATGAAAACTACAAAACAAAATAGAAAATATGACAGAATATTAATTAGGAAAGTAGCAAACATTGTTTAATGTTTCAGCAGTTCATTGATGTCAACAACTACTAATAGAAGTATAACTCATTAGAACATTTTATTTAAAACTATATTGTTCCTTATCCACTATTACCGCTAAAAAAAATCCATGCTCACTGACCTAAAATTAAATCAGATTCATGGTGACTCTAAAGGGAAGCGAAGAACTGCCTTTAGAATTTGAAGACATTAAAACATTAATAGAGTAAACAGTCTTGTCTTTCTTCTGAGGAAAGTCAAGGTGTTCAAAGAGCTCACTTAGAGGTTAGAAGCATGATGCTTATCCCAACGTTACTTTGAGATTAGTGCTGATCATTTCTTTAGAATATCCTAAAACAAAATGTCACTTTTGACGCTTTACTTATTGTACTACTTCTTTTAAAAGGCACATAAAAGAGTAATATTCTCTTCTCATTATCAACATTCTTGTCTTTAGTTTTTATTTTCACAAGGGTTAAGAGAAATGTTTCTATGCTCATAAGAGATTTCAATCACAAAAGAAGAAGAAATGAAATGACTCCTGAGACTGTCAGCCACTCCCTTATCAAAAGAACAGAAAGAAACTCTCTTTATATCATGAAAAAGTGAATGTTTTTCCTTTTCTACTGAAACGACATTTGAAATAGAGGGTGTGTTAGTGTAAGTAGATTGGAGAAACAATCACAGACACACTCATATGTGTTTAAGAAAGAGGTTTACATACAAAATAAATTGAACATTGAGAAAAACATTCCAGTCCAGTTTTGATCAAGACCTTAAGTCTGATATTAGCCTATATGTCCAATACCAAACTACAAAATCTTCTCTTGACTCACAAGCACATTCAATAATGCCAAATGCATCATTGGGAAGTCTTGTGGATCCAGTGGCGATTTAAGCATGTTAGCACTGGCAGGGGTCTCTACTTGGTTACTCCAGCTCAGGGCAATAGCCTACCTCCATGAGTCTTGTCAGCGGCAATGTCACTCAGAGAGTGAGCGTGTGTCCAACCACCAGTGAGCTTTTATTTTCTTAGCCCCTCCAAATGAAGTCAGATTGACAGGCTAAGCCCAACCCCTCCACCATGACTTCTCAAATTGACACCAGATTATGTAACTATCACAAAGCATCGCTCATCAATTTGACACTTTCTTTTTTGGTTTGGTTGGTTTTTTTGGAGGGCATCACTGCCCTCTGGTGGTCGTGGGAGCTACCCAGCCTTGCTCCTGGAGAGTTGCTGCTGGGTTTGAACTGCCAAGCTGGTGGGCCACAGTCCCACACTCAACCACTACGCCGCTGGGGCTCAGCCCCAATTTGACAATCTTACATAATTCTTTACCAATATATAATTTTCAAACAAACAATAGTAAAATCATATCCATATCTAATAGGATAAAATAAAAATGCAAACAATTAAAAAATGTGCCATGCTCATTAAATATAGCATTCCATAAATGAAGAGCATAACAATAGTCTATACCTAACAGTTGCAGTTAAGTAATATCTACACCATAATTCTATCAATAGATATTCCCCCACTTATGAAACTTTGTAAGCCAACCACTTCATATCTTTATTCTTCACATTTTGGGGATCCAATGTCTATACTTCCTACTTACATCAACCCAGTGATCTGAGGAGACAATTATATTTTTTTGATGTGAAGAATTATCATGTCAGTTGGAAACTTGTGAATATACATCCATAGGCAAACTAAAATCAGAACAGGTTAACCATAAGGTCTTTGGCAACACACACCAGTACCAAGGCTCAAAACTTTTCTCTTTGGCTGAGCAGGATATACGATCATGGGAGTTTTCTTCCATCACAACAAGAACCAAAAGGTTTGTCACTAGGAACCCAAGAGCCAGACATCTACCTACCCCTCCTGGTCAAGCTATACAGGTTTCTAGCCTAATGGACAACCTAAACTTTCAACCAAGTTTTGCTGAAGAGGTTATCCATAAGCTGCAACAACTGACTGCCTCTGTTCTTATCTCAGATGATCCAGAAGATGAAACTTCCTGGCTGAGAAAGCAAGACAGCTGTGTTAGTGGGAACCATAACAGATGGCATGCAGGTGCAAGAGGTGCCAAGCTGGAGGTGTGTGCAGCAAGGCTTGGAGTTTTATCGTAAGGCTGAGGTCAAGATCTTCACTTTTGACCAATGGGACCTGGACTCCCCCAAAGACTCTGGCACTGTACTGCTCTCTGTTCATAAAGCAAGGGCCATGAGGTATACTGGCATTTTGGCAAGACTCCAGGAACCCCCACTGTCTGCCCCAAGGGCCAGAAGTTCGAGTGTGCCAAAGGCTTATGTACCAGTCTTGGCTACAAAAACTAAACTTAGATCCCATCCTGCCATTAAAAAGAGTGAATATTCAAACAAAAACTTCTCATCACATGATGGGTCCCATCATAAATTCTCAACAACTCTAGTTCTCTTGTGCTAGGTCATGAACTTCAGACCAGTCAATCTGCTCTCATCTTTTCTAGTCCCTTTGAACCAGGTCCATGGATGTCAGTGGCCAGACTCAACCTGTCTTTTTGTTGTTGCATTTCTCCCTCTTCCACTCAGTGGATTAACAAGTGGATCCAGGTGGTTGCCTAGCAAGAATTTCAGGCTGCCACAGGTTTCCTTTAATGTTCTTTCCTAGAGAAGAGTTTTCTTCATGGTTCAAGAAGCCTCAAGAACAAACCACTAGTTCAAAATTAAAATATCCAAAGAGTTGCTTTATTTCTTCAATCGGGTCAGTCAACAATACTTGAAAAGGCAAATACCCTGAGTGCCCCAAAGCACTGGTTGAGGCTTATCCTTTCAGAACCTTCTTTGTAGGCATGTCCTAAGCCTATTTAAAGATCAAATTAGTGACTCCAAGCAAGTGCGTTTACAAGTTCTCTATTTTCATACTTCCCAATAATCAGTTCTATAAATCCCTATATTAAAAATAATAAGCAGCTCCAGAAGACTATGCAAAATATTATAATGAATTAAAATATAATACTGAATTGTACAAAGAACTAAAGTTTGAAAATGAAAAAGAATATGCTCAATATATCTTGAACTGAATGAACTACAGAAAAAGTTCAAGCTTTGATTTATGACACTGAAAGTTTCTTAAGGTGATGCAGTATGCATCAAAGGAAGATGAAAAGAATACACAGTCATTGTTCCAAAAGTAATTAGTCAAAATTCCACAATTTCAGGAGGTACAATATAAGCAAGAGCCAATGTTGCTAAAGGAAGAAATTCAAGCTACACTAAAAATATTAGCCAAAAAGAAAGCTGCAGGAATTCATGGAATACTGAGTTAAATGTTTCAAAAAGATGGTGAAACATTGGAAACACTAATCTATTCCAGGAAGTCTGGGAGAAAATTACTTGGACAACTGACTGATAGAGATCCATATTTGTACCCATTCCAATGAGAGAAGACCCAACAGAATGCTCGAATTATGTACTTAAATCACTGATGTGACCAGCAAATTCCATTTTTTCTGAAGATTATCCAACAACTATTAAGGTAGTACATTGAACAGATTTGAAAGGTTCAGGATGGATATGAAGAGGGCTTATAATAGGCAATATCATTGCTGAGGTCAAATGGATCTTGACTGAAATAAGAAAATACCAGAAAGATGTTTTCTTGTGTTTCACGGAATATTCAAAGGAATTCAACTGCTTTGATCTTAACAAACTATGGATGATATTAAGAGCAAAGTGTTCTGTTAAGGGAATTTTAGAATTTGCCATTGTGTTCCTGGCGACATTGCACATAGATCAAGAGGAATCTGTGCAAATAAAATCAGGGAATAGTATATGTTTTAAAATGAGAAAATTGTGTCAGGGTTTTATTCTCTCACCATACTTAATCAATTCTTATGCTGAGAAGATGGACAAAGGCAGTGGATTATATGAAGAAGAATATGATATCAGGATTGGGAGAAGGCTTATTAATAACAAACTGAGGTATGCAGGTTACACACCTTGCTTTCTGAAAATGTGGAAAGCTCCAAATAATTTCTGATAAATATAAAAGATTTCAGTCTTTTAAAATCACCCAATAAAATGATCTTTAAAAAAAAGAAAGAGAGGGAGGCACATTATGTGGCCTAAATTTGCTGTACTCAACCTCTTGAGAATAGCAAGGAAAGAATTCTAGCAAGAATGAAATTCCAGAATGTTACTTTGCAGATGAAGATGTGCCTTACTGACTAGAGCCATGGTATATTCAATTGCCTTATATGCACGTGAACGTTGGATTTTGAGTATGAAAGACCTAAGAAGAACTGGTGCATTTAAATTGCAGTGATTGGAGAAGAATACTGAAAATACTATTAACTGCCAAAATGTCAAACAAGTGTCTGAGAAACAGTACAGCCATGGTGTAAAGCAAGCAAAGCAAGGATGTTGAAGGAAGTATATCCAGTATGCACCTTAGAGGCAAGATAAAAAGATTTTGGCTTATAACCTTTGAACTTGTTGTCAGGAGAAACTGGTTCCTTTAGAAGGATCACAGCCTTGCTAAAGTAGTAAGGCAGAGAAGAAGAGGAAAATACTTTAGATGGTTTGATTCAGTGGCTGCAACAGTGTGTTCAAATACAGGAAAAAATGTGAGGATGTTACTGGACCAGGCAGTGTTGGGTTGGAACTGACTTAATGGAATCTAACAACAATGGCAACAACAACCATCTTTGAGAAGAAGCTAACTATCAGCAGCATAAACCAAATCAAAGACCAGCAATTGCCCAGCTGCAAATTCAGGTTGAAGCTTAAGAAAATTAAAGCGGGTCCATGAGAATGAAAATACAGTGTAAAGTTCTAACTCACATGGATTTCAAGATCATTGCAATAACAGCTTTTTCACAATGAACATTAATTACAAAAGACTTCATGAGTTATAGAATGATATCAAGGGCATCATATGTGAATAATGAAAAAAGATAATTAAAGAGACACGAAATAAAGAAAGAAAAGGTCAAAGTGAATTTCAGAACAAACTCTGAAACCTGCTCCTCATCATCACAGAGTAGTTAAGGCACATGTAAGAGATGATGATATTCGAGGAAATGTCAAATCTTGAGAAATATATGAAGACCAAGTGTGAAAAAACAATAAAGGAAGAACACACTCAGCATATCGGAAGCGGAAAGAGTCAGTGAACAAATGCAAGCCTCAAATTGCAATTTTGAATGATTCTTTGGGCAAAAGAGAGAATGAAGCAGAAAGCATTAGCTAAAATCAAGTCTCCAGGAATTGATGGAATACCAATGGAAATATTTCAATAAGTTCACGAAACACTGAAAACACATACTTGTGTACATCACAAAATTAGAAAGGGAGATACGTCATCAATTGATTGGTATCTATGCAATATCATTAATAACACGCACAAATAAAATATTGATGAAAAGCATCCCACAGTAATGGCATTGATAGGGATCTGCCAGAGGTCCTACCCAGCTTCAGAAAAGGACATGGAACTAGGGTTGTCTTTGATGAAGTCAGATAGATCTTTGCTGAAAGCAGAGAGTACTGGGAAAGATGATTACTTCTGTTTTGTTGACTATGGAAAGGCATTTGAATGAGTGGATCATAAAATAATATGGATAGCATTGAGAAAACTGAGGATTCCAGCACACTTCATTGTGCTCACGGGGAACCTATACACAGATCTAAAAGCAGTTATCTCAATAGAACAGGAAAATAATTAGCAATTTTAAATCAAGAAAGGTGTGTAACAGGATTGAATCTGCTGACCATATTTCTTCAGTCTTTTTGCTGACCAATAATCTTCTGCATTATATGAAGAAGAATGTGGTATTAGAATTGTAGGAAGGCTTATTAACAACTTGTGATATGCAGCTGACACAGTCATGCTTGCTGACAATCAAGAGCACTCGAAGCACTCGCTGTTGAAGATCAAGGGTTACAAGCTTTGGATTACAGTATGGATTACTACTCCTTATAAAGAAAACCAAAATCCTCACAACTGAACCAATAAGTAACCTTATGAAAAATGGAGAAAGCATTCAAGTTGTCAAGAACTTATCTTTCTTGAATCAGCAATCTATGTTCATGTAAGCAGCAGTCAAGATCAAAGGACATGGTGCATTTAGTAAATCTGCTGCACAAGACTTCTGAAAAGTATTGTAAAGCAGATATTTTGTGTTCAGAATTAGGGTGTGCCTGAATCAAGCTATGTCTTTCAATTGTCTCTATGCATGTGAAAGTCAAACATTTAAGTGTGTGGTCCTGGTAAAAGATAATGAATGTGTCATAGAGTTTCAAAAGTACAAACAAGTCTGTTTTGGAAGAGGGGCAGCCAGAATGCTCCTTAGAGCCAGGGATGGCAGTATTTCATCTCAGTTACTTTGGACATGTTATTTGGAGAGACCAGTCCCTGGAAAAGCACATCATGCTTGGTAGAGAAGCAGCGAAAAGGGGAGAAGACACTTGAAGTGATAAAATGATGACTGCAACAGTGCGTTCAAACATAGGAATAATTTTGAGGATGACCAGAATCGGACAATGTTTTGCTCTGTTGTACAGTGTCAGATCTGACTTACAGCACTTAATACAACAACAGCAACAGGTTCCTGTCATCTCATTTTTACCATAGATATCGATTCAAATGTTCTGACAACTTCAAACGTTGCCTTTCTAAAATTATGCCCTAAATGCAAAATAAAACTTTCAGGGTAAAAAATTATATCTATTCATCCTTCGGTATGGAATATAATTCAAAGTAAAGAAAATGATAATACTCAAATTGATCCAATGGGTAACACTGTGATAAAAGAAACAAATTGACATTGTCTAATAATTGATTTTGCTTGAATTCTCAATCAATGTTTATTAAGGAAGCCTTCAAGTGATTGAAGGAAATATTGCACTAAGTGAATCTGCTGCAAAGGACCACTTTAAAGTGTTGAAGATATGTAGGTTACATTGAAGACTCAGGTATGTGTGATCTGAGCCATGGTATTTTCAATTGCTGTATACACATGCAGAAGTTGAATGTTGAAAGGCTGACTGAAGAAAAATCAATGCATTTGAGCTCAAGTGCTGCTGAAGAATATTGAAAGTATCATGGCTTGCCAAAGGAACCAACAGATTTGTCTTGGAAGATGTGGAGTTACAATGGTCTTTACAGGCAAGAATGGGAAGACTTAATCTCACACTTGTCCTCAGAAAGGAAATCACCTGTTAACGTGAAATGGCAGCAAAATAGATTCAGAACTCCATGGGCTGAATTGACACAGTGACTGCAAGAATGGGCGCAAGCATCAGGTCAATTGTGAGGATGATACAAGACTGGCTCGGGTTTTATTTGGTTGACACAAGGTCTCTTTGCACTGCAACTGACTTGAAGGCGTCTAACAATAAGAATAGCAGGCCTAGTTCCCTAAGAGCTAAAGTGTTGAATCTTGTAGATTGACTATTCAGTATAAACTTATTCCAGAATTTCAATTCCCCATTGGAAAAACTTTGAGAAAACTTGTTTATAACTATTGAAAATAATAAAAAATAGTGATAAATTAATTGGTGCCTCCTTATGATTCGTAGACTTTAATAGAACACGATGAAAGTCAGAACATGAAGATAGACTATCATAAAGCAATGCAGATAATGTATGACTGCAGGATGGGAAGTGCTCTTGAAAGCCAGCCAATCATCTGAGTGACAAGCAGAATTTGACATCCTACTGAATAAACCACACTTTATTATTCTTATTGTACTGGGCGACAGTAAGCCCATTACCCTCTTTAAGACAGTGATTTTATTTGAAATTAAAAATAGTAACAAATCTACCCAAACATGATTTATCTGAGTATATTGTCAACCTACCTGGTCTTTTATATTTTTTCATGAATTACACTAAAATATGCATACTATTTTTAAAGCTGTCTTAACAAGAGACAATTATAAAATCAGTAAATTCCCACTCTGCCAATTACTAATACATACTTATCCTTTCACTTTCAAAGTATTTTAAAATATATTTGTGTTATAGTAATAAAACACAGTATAAAATATGTGTATAAACATGCACATATTTAAAGGTTAAATTATGAATGCCTTATTTGGGCAATTTTGAATTGATGCTATGTTGATAAAAGTGTACACTTTTGAACTGATTGCTTGATAATTGAGTACATTGATAATAGAGTACACCAAAAAGCCACTTTATTTGTTAATAGTTTGAGAAAGCCAATGATTAGAAATATAAATAGGGCTGGGCTCTGGTGGTGTAAGTGGATGAGTGTGGGACTGCGACCCGAGGGCTTGGCGGTTCAAATCCAGCTGTGGTGGCTCTCAGGAGCAGCGCTGGGTAGCTTCCACGACTACCAGAGAGCAGTGATGCATCCCCCCCCCCCAAAAAAAAGAAATATAAATAGAAAAACATATAAATCATTTGCTTTTTATCTGTTCAATCTGAAGTGTCAGTAATTGAAGGAAATAATAATATATTTGCTCTTTAGCTGTTAACTATTTCAATAAAATTTAAAATTTACAATGAAAATATAAACAGTTCTGCTATAACTTATGGCTAATGCTCACCACAAATCATAGTTACTTCAATAAATGACATAAGATTTCTAATGCAAATAAATATCTGTGACCAAATTGCATATTGGCTTGACTTTGCCTTCCACAGAAACTAGCATATCTCTTGCCAATCACTTTCTTCTTCCCTGGTCTATCCCTTTTCGGCAAACACATTTAACAGCTGTGGATACAAACAAGGCACATTTGGCAAAACTAAGAACCAGATGCCAAAATCTGAATGTATGTTCTATTCAAACCTTCAGGGCTTGTTACTAACTCCTTGATGTCATCTCAGCTGGCTCCCTTTCTATTACTCTTCTGGCACACCACAGAGGCACATCTGGAGATGTTGTTGAGGGCATGCAGCTGTGGCCAGGACTTGGATTCCTTATTAGTGTCCATTCATATTTAGTTGGTTCTGGTATTATGAAAGTATTAGTAGAAGATAATATCAATAAGCTATTTTATTTATCTCCCTTTTTTACAGCTAAAATATCTTCAACATAAGATTCAATATTTGAACACAGAAATCTGATATTTAAGATAGTAAAGTTCTATCTGAAAGCAAAATACTAGTGTCTGTACCAGTGCAAACATATCCTTTCAAAGAGTTAAATGTAATAGCAAATAATATGTTATAATAATAATTACTATAAGAATATACCTGAAACACTAAGCAACGCATGGGGAAGATGTTGGTTATGTCTCCACAGGAAAGAAAGAAAGGGACCAGATTTCAGCCTAATATACCAGGTGTTGAAGTCAACATACCAACGTGAAGCAGTGAGCTGGCAGAGAGATCTGTGTGGCTGGCCCCAATCCCAGGTACATCAGCCCTTTCCTAGAAGAATGTACTACAGAGGACAATACCAAAGATACAGTCCTTGGAGAAGGTCTGCCCAGACCACATGGAGGCAAACAGAGAGACAGATAGTCCCAAGGACTGCATTTCTGCTTGGCAAAGCCAATGCACAGAGTCTTGTAGGATTGGCCCCACCAGGATATTGACCCCTCACTGAGTCTGAGCGCTATGAGGGACACGTGTCAGTCTGGGTAGACTAAGGAAACAAATTCATAGACACTCATAAGTGTATAAGAAAGAGTTTTATGTATAAGAGCAGTTGAATATTGAGAAAATATACCATCCCATTCTGGATCAAAATCATAAACCTGATATTAGCCCATATATCCAATACCAATCAATAGAATCCTCTTCAGACTCCTGAAACACATGCAATGATATTGAATGCAGAAGATAACACGTGAGTAGGTGGAAAGTCTTGTGGTTCTAGTGGCAGTGGGAGCATCTCAGTCCTGGCAGGGATCTCCACATGGCTTCTCTAGCTCAGGAACTAGGATAGTTCCATGTGTCTTATCAGTAAAATATCTCCCATGGAGTGAGCAGAGAGAGAGAGAGCAGTGTCTCTTACCTCCAAGGAGGAAATATAGGAGTTCCCAGAATTCTCAGGAGGAAGGACAGACCCAAACAGAGGCCTCAATGGTGATACACAGGCACATGAGACTCCAGCCCTTCACTCTTAATCCTCTCAAGTGCCAAAATGACATCAAATTATGTAACTACCATAGGACATCCCTGGAGACACAGTATAGGAATTGTGCCCAATTTGACACCATGCCACAACACCTACCACACACACACACACACACACACACATTGTGGAGGTTTTGTACTTATGTTAATCTCATAATTGAAATGTAGGGGTGGAGTCTAGCCTGTTAATCTGGAGATAGCCAATGAGTAGCTAATAAAGCCTCCATGTGCGCATGGCTTTCTCCTGATTTGTCTGGGAAATCTTGCGATATTTCCCTCGTGAAAATGAGAAGCTATCTTCCCTAGTTGTTGAGAGTTAGCCTCAGACATGATAAATCATGTAAAAGACAAAATGGCATCATCTGAGTTGCTGAAGGAGCCGGAGGAGAAGCCACGCAGTTTTGCCCTGATGGAGTCAGACCTCTGAAGCTGGAGAAGTCACATGGGGACCCCTGGCAGCAATCAGTTGTTTCTGTCACCACTGGATGCTGTTGATGAACCCTGAGTCCTGGAAGCTAGGAGCCATGGGGAGACCCTGCCAGTGTTGAGATTCTGCACCCACTGACCTGTGACTTCATGAGTCGGAAGGAGACATTGTAGACTGGTATTGGGAATATGGGCTAACATTGGACTTATGACTTTGAACTGGACTGGGTTGGATGCTTTCTCAGTGTTTAATTCCTTTTGTATATAAACCATTCCCTTATATCCATATGTGTGTCTATGAAATTTGTTCCTACACACACACACACACACACACACACACACATACACACTGGAGCAAAGCATGGAGTGCAATAGAGCAGCAAGGGCAGCAAAGCAATGATGTCTCAAAGGAATCCCAAAAATGGATTTCGGGGGATGAGACTTGGTCTCTCATGAGACTCAATTGAAAAACATTCATAAGGGTTAGTAAGCAGACTTGGACTATTAATAGGCTTTTATTTCTTTCATGTCTGTCCATATAAGATAGGCAGGATGAAAAATATTAAGAAGAAAACAATGAGATCGATGGTTCCATGTTGACATGGGAGAGGTGGAGATGGGGAAAGAGAGGGGTGAGCCAACAAACCCAGAGGCAAGGGAACAAGTGTTCTAAAAATTGATCTCAAGTGGAGCATAGAATATCTGGTAAGTTTAATCAAGCACTCTGTAGCTGAGATCCATTTTGAGAGGTGAATGTAGGCTGAACGTGAGAGTGAGATAGCAGGAAAGTAAAAGAAAATAAAGGAAAGGACTCATAAGAAGAAGACATTTATAGCGATACAAATACAGGCACAAATATATTACTTTAAAATAATAGAGATACAGGTCTATGTACATATATCTACATGTTAAGTATTAAGGTAGCAGACCTACATTGGACCTCTACTCAATTACTCCCTCTAGGCAAGAACACTTGGTTCTAATAACCTGGCATTCTGTTATGCTTACCTCCCTAATACAATCACTGAAGACAAAATAGGTTCATAAGCAAATGTGGTGAAGAAAGCTCATGGTGTCTGGTTATTAAAAGATATAGCATCTGGGGTCTCAAATGCTTGATGATAAATGAGAAGTCATCTAGCTGGGAAGCAACAAAGCCCACTTGGAAGGAGCTTACCAGTCTGTGTGATTATGAGGTGTTGACAAAAGCAAACATCAGGCAACAGAAGACCAAAAAGAAGCAATATTATTGATAAAAATGAAGGGGTTCAGAGTGGAGAACCAAAACCCATTTGTTGAAAATTGGTAATCCGCAGACACAAGGCTCACAAGAAAGGGACATGTCAGTCAGGGTGTGGCGTAGTAGTGATGGAACACATGCCACTCCTCTAGTTTTATAATGCTTCCTTCCACCCCCACAATCATGACCCCAATCCTACCTTACAAATCTGAGTAGATCAGAGCATGTACACTGGTAGAGATAAGAGCGCTCAACACATGGAATTCATGACAGAGACTCCCCATCCCCAGGAGCAGTAATGGAAATAGCCATGCCATGTGGGTAGGAGGAAGGTGGGGCATAAAGAGGAACCCAATCACAATGATGGACTGATAACCTTTCTTCCCCAGGGAGACAAACAATAGAAATGTGGGTGAACGGAGACAGCAGATGGTGTGAGATATGAAAAAATAATAAGTTA
>PVJH01022644.1:0-36294 GCA_004026705.1 Nesogale talazaci
CCCTGGTCACGGTACGCCATTGTGGGAGCTCAGAGAGACCACACTCTGAGGTGGTATTTTCAACGCCTTCCTAGGCAATGCAAAAGTTGGGCGTTGACTCAGGAATACCTGAAAAAGCATGGATGCCTTTGAAGGATAGCGCTGGTGCCAGGGACTGTCAAAAGGATAACCCAATCTGTCCTGAGTGAAGAAGTACAGCCAGAATGTTCCTTAGCGGGAAGGGGGGTGGTGAAACTTTATCTCGTGTGTGTGGAACAGGGTATCAGGAGAGACCAGACCCTGGAGAAGACATTATCTGTGGAAAAGCAGAGAAGCAGCAGAAAGGAGGAAGACCTGCGACAAGAAGGCTTGACATGGTAGCTGCCATGGTGGGCTTGACCCTGACCATTGTGAAGATGACGTGGAACCAGGCAGGGCTCTGTTCTGCTGAGCACAGGGTGGCTATGAGTCAGACCAGCCGCATGGCAGCAAAACTAGCCAGGGTTTCTGAGACCATCAGTCTTTGCAAGAGCAAACAGCCTCATCTCCCCCCTCCATTCCTCCCCCCACCCACCCCAGGAGTGGCTACTGTATGTCTCTGTTCATAATCTTCCTGGACTCTGCAAGCTTCTGTGAGTCTAAACCAGTGGTTCTCAACCTCTTGGGGGTAGAACGACCCTTTCACAGGGGTCGCCTAAGACCATCAGAAAGCACACAAGTATTTCACAATATATAATCACATACTGTTTTGTGAGGAATCACTATGCTTTAATTATGTTTCATTATATTCAATTTGTACCAATAAAAATGCATCCTGCATATCAGACATTTACACAATTCATAACAGTAGCAAAATGACAGCAATGAAGTAGCAATGAAAATAACTTTTTGATGAGGGGTGGGGGTCACCACAACAAGGGTCGCGGCATGAGGAAGGCAGAGAATCACGGACTCTAAACAAAGGTTTCATCTGTCATCACACGGGCATCTGGCCCCACCTGCGATGTCTACAATGATGCAGATAACAAGCTGCATAAGAATAAAAAAGGACTTGCAGGTGTTCACCATGCCCTGATGCAGTCCTCCATGTGCACCAAGGTGCAGGCTCCAGGTGTGAGGTTTGGGCTCCAGTCTTCAGCTCCTGGACAGCCAGCCCCCTCCCTGCCTGCCTCCTTGGCTACAGCCATGAGAAGCCCTGAGGGGTCCAGGCAACTGCTTGTCCGTCCACGTCATCTGTTTCCATTCATGTCATGGCAACTTTATCCTTCGAATTCAGAAATTTTCATGAACGAAATTACTGTTTCAGATTTCGGGAGAAAAAAACAGGCTGATTGAGCCACCCCCCCAGGGTGGGGGGGGGGGCGGGGAGGTGGGCATGCTTCTTTGAAGGTTTTCTATGAACGCAGCCCCAGGAAGAAGGCTCTGAGTGTTGGTGCCCAGGAACAGGAAGGAAGACAGGGAGAAAACCACCTTCGATGCCCAGTCCCCTGGCGGAGTCAAGGTTAGGCGCTGGGTCGCTAAGAGCAACATCAGCAGTTGAAAACCACCAGAGGCAGTTCTAGCCTGTCCTGTAGGGTCACCGAATGACAACCCAGAAGGGGTGAAAATGAAATGCGTTTGCTTTTCTTAACCCTTGTCCTGGAATATCGTTGGTTCCTAAGGCATCTTTTAAGAGACAAGTGGGACGTGCATGTACTTATAGACATCTACATAGTAAGGTGCCCAGCTGTCTGACTGCACCAGGGAGCCGCTCCCCAGACGATGGGCCAGTGGTCTGTCGCCAACAGCCTTATAGGAGAGGACGTCCTAGGGGCCTGTCCCCTGGGTCATGATGAGATGAAGTCGATGTCCTGCTCCTAACAACAATATCAGAAGGGACCGGTCCCTGGGAAAGGAGATCCTGCCTGGGAAAGGAGAGGGGGTCTGGAAAAGTGGAGGGTCCCGAGTGAGACAGACGGACCCAGCGGCTGCAACAGGAGCTGAAGCATGGCATCCAGGGAGCAGAGGAGGCGGGAGCTGGCAGCCTTCCATGCTGTTCTACCTCAGCCAACTGTCTGGTCCCTCGCTGCATCAGCAACAGCATCGCCGCAACACAGCCTCCTGCACCATCACCATCGTTCAGCTGCGTCGATTCCGCTCCTATCTTCCAGTGCATTGTCCAGCTTCCCATGCACACCAAGTGACAGGCAACCCCCCAGCTTGGTCAGGAGTATTTTCATCCCCAAAGTGGTCTCATTGCTTTTTGTCACTTTAAAGGGGTCGTTCTTGTGCAACAGATTCACCCCATGCCATGTGTCATTCGATTTACTGACTGCTGGTTCCAAGAGCTTATTGATCCAGCTATGAGGATTTGGATACAGAGACAGTTAATCGTCACTTCTGGAAAACAGAAGGGGCTCTGCGGGCTGGTTCTTTGGGGCCTTTGTAATTGAGGATGACACTGACTCGTGATTAAAGCTGGTGACTTTTCTTAGTAAGCGACTTTTCTAACTGGCTCAACAGACTCATTCCCAAGGGGTGATTGTGATAATAAATACAGAATGGTCTCACTTATATAGTAGAACCAAACAAAACAAAGACACCAATGCTGTGTGCACATATTGTTGTTAACAACAACAATAAAACCCCCTTCACTGCCATCAAGTCAATTCTGACTCTTTGCCACCCTAGCTTGGGTTTCAGAGATAGGAATTCTTTTTGGAAGAGGATAGTCTCAACATTCTGCTGGGGCGTGACTGACTGGTGGGCTTGAACCACTGACCTTGCAGGTAGCAGCCCAACCTTGATTCATAAACATTGATTGGTGAATGATTACCTTGTCATAAATAAATAATTCGGGACACATACTGGGCCCCACCCACTCCTTGGATTCTTTTTATGGGTCTTCATAGAAGGAGCCAGCCTTCCAGTGTCTGCACAGAATCAACACTATTTCAAGTCTGCAAACCAGGAAGCATTTCTCCAGAGAAGAGCAAGGACAATCCACCCGCCGACCCACTTATCATCTTCCGGCATCTTGCCTATGACTACGATACTTGGTGTGTTAGCCCAGGTAGACTAGAGAAACAAATTCATAGACATGCATATGGATATAAGGGAAAGGTTTATATACAAGAGGAATGGAACATTTAGAAAGCGTTCCAACCCAGTCCAGTCCAACGTCACAAGTCTGCTATTAGCCCAATTATCTGATACCAGTCTATAAAGTCTCCTTCCGACTTACGAAGCACGTGTGATGACACCAGGACCATCACAGGCCAGCGGGAGCAGAGTCTTGTGTGTGTCCTGTGGCAGTAGAAGCAGTAGAGGCATCTCAGCGCTGGCAGCGGTCTCCATGTGGCTTCTCCGGCCCCAGAGGTTTGGTTCCATCAGAGCAAGCCCATGTGGCCTCTCCTCCAGCTCCTCCAGTCTCCAGGATTCAGGATTCATCAGCATGCTGTCATCTCGTCTTCTCAGATGTTCATTATCTCGAAGACTGAGTCAAGTCTCCCCTCTCTAATTGGGAAATACCACGAGATTTCCCAGAAATCTCAGGAGAAAGCCATGTCCACACAAAGGCCTCATTGGCTACTCATTGATTATCTCCAGATTAACCAGCTAGTCTCCACCCCTAGGCTCCCAATCATGAAATTGACATGAGTACATGACTGCCACATTTGGAAATTTTGCTACCAGGGTTCTCAATACCAGCAGGTTACCGGGTAGTGGACAGAGCTTCCAGACTGAGACAGACTAGGAAGAAATCTACTGATGTCTGTTGCCGAAAATTGGCTAACGAAACCTTAGGAAACACAGCGGAATAGTTGTCCACTGGATTTTCTACTCCCATGAACAGTTCCAGTCTCAGAAACCCACAGGAACAGTTCTCCCCTGTCCTCCAGAGTGGCTATGAGAGGGCACCACCTCCAGGACAGTGAGTTTGGCTGTGCCAAGTGCTGGCAGATGAGCCTCCGGGTCTGGAGCACTGGGAATATGAAGTGGCTCTACCAAGGGATTCAAATAACCAAGCACTTGAAACAATAGATGGATAGATTGTGATGAGAGTTGTATGAGCCCCCAATAAAATGATTTTAGGGGGCATCACTGCCCTCTGGTGGTGGGAGTAGGAGGCCCAGCCTTTGCTCCGTGGAGCTGGAATTGAACCTCCATCCCAGTGGGCTGCAGTCCCGCACACAACCACTATGCCACCAGCGCTCAGCCCGTAAAATGATTTTTTAAAGAAAAAAACAACCAAACACTGTGAAGATGGGCTCAGGTTGGCAACTCCTTTCTGTTGAGCATGAGGTCCCGGTGCCTCAAAACCAACTCCTGGAAACTGACAACAATCGCCTCCTTCCGCTTGAATCTAGCCGGATTTCCAAGGCCTGAGTTTGCCTCCTATTCCAGCAAGATAACATTTTCACTTTGCTACAAAAAGGAATACACTGTTTCCAACATTTCTAATGTTGCCACCTAACAGCCTAAACTCGGGTGACTTTCCTGAGAAACTTGGAAACAAATGTTACAACCTTTTAAAGAGATTTGGCATCCGCTGCCACACAAGGAAACATAAAGTGAATTAATTATTTAGCTATTTTCTGTAGAGCAGCCCAGAAATACCTCGGAGGCATTTGTGTTTAATTCTGCTAAAGGATTAGCATTCAGCCTAATTTCTCCCTTTCATATTTTACTAACTTTCCCCCTCCTCTGCTTACTTCATTAAAGTCCATAATCACATAAAGATGAAAAGATGCTTTCAATTGTTTGGAGATGCTCATTTCGCCCGGCACATGGTGAGCGGTTCAAGGTGATTTCTCCTGTAATGAGAGACTGGCTTGGTAGGTCTCTAATTCCCCACATAAAGTGCTCCGTGTTCAGTCCACAGCCCACCTAATGCAGCTGTTAATTTGATCGAGAGTAGTTTGCCCTCCCAACCTGTAGCCCTCACGTGCCTGCGCTGTCGGCAAAACAAGAACCCATCTTGAAAACCAAAAGAGGAAGCAAGAGAGAAACCGTCTTGACATGTCGTACTCCATAAGCAAGGCGGCAAGCAGAAATCAAAAGGTGGAGGAAGCCATGATTTGGTAGCAATGCCGAGGGGTCCAAAGCTTTACGCAAGGGTAGATCACAACGTAGAAAGAAATTCTTGGTTCTGGAGTAACCATGGATGACAAGAATGCTGAAGGCCGAAAGGGTCCGAGAATGGCCTCCTGAGCTGCTGGGCGCAGCATGACGTAGGCAAAGGTCTTAATGTCTCTGCAGACCTCCTAAGACCCTGACGCAACCATTCACCTCTCTCTTCCTATAGCGATATACTATCAAGATTGATGGGCGGGTGTGAGTTTCTCATTGAGAGTGTAAGTCTACAGCATTCAACGCTTAGGCCATACTTAGAAGTACTGTATGTGCATAGACATAGCACTTTTAAATGTTTATCTCTATGTGTATATGTATAGAGAGAGATGTTTGTCGTTGTGAAGCTCAAATGTAGCTGTGCATCCAGCCAAAAAGCGGGCAAAGGACTTGAATAGATTTTTCACCAAAAAAGGACTCACATGAAGCCAATAAACACATAAAAAGATGCTGGGTATCATTAGTCATTAGGAAAATGCAAATCAGAACCACAATGACGTACTACTTCACACCCACTGCAATGGCGATTATTAAAACAAGAGCAGAGAGAAAATGAGGGTGACGAGACTGTGGAGAAATTGGAACCCTTAAGATGATGCTGTGAGGGATGCTAAATGGGGTGGCCACTGCCGGAGGGCGGGGAGGGGAGGGTTAGAGATTCCTCCATTAGTCAAACACGGAGCTGCCAAAGATCCAGCAAGCCCACTCCTGTGCCAACCCAACAGGAACAGTGCTCTCCCGAGGAAGGTGGGTGCCCAGGGCTACTCACACTTCCTCTTTAGGTCCTTGAGTCACGTGTGGGCATCTGCTAGGCCACATCCCACTGACAAGGAGAGTTTAGCTCCAGGTGGAATGAATACCCCAGAGTCTGGTGATATTTGTGTTCTCAAGCATCTACCCGCCTACCGAGCTATCCATCTGTCTATCCCACCTGTCCACGCATCCTTCAAGTTGTCTCCAACCCCCAGCAATCTGATAGGGCCCCTCGTCTTTCCAAGACTATGACTCTTCTGGAAGCAGCCTGCCCTCTTGCTCTCCCTAGGAGTGACTAGTGGGTTTGAACTTCCAGTCTTTTGGTTCACTGCCAAGCATGTAACCATAGCACCATGGAGATACACAACTTTGTAAAAAACAAAATAAAACAAGCAAACTCTTCTCTATCAAGTTGGTTCTGACTCACAGCAATGCTATAGGGCACAGTAGCGCTGACCCACTGGGTTTCCCAGACAGTCAGCTTTTTACAAGAACAGAAAGGCTGGCCATTCTCCCCGGAGCAGCTGACGGCTTCCAACTGCTGACCTTGACATTAAAAGCCCTAGTTGTAACCGCTACACCATCAGGGCACCTTGTCCCATTCATCTACCCACTTATGGATCCATCCACCAACCTAGGCATCCAACTCTCAACCTTTCCACCTGTCCACCTGCTCCTGCATCCCACCTGTTCCTCTACCCATCCACCTGCTGGTCTATCCACCCACCTGCTCCTCTATCCACCCACCTGATTGTCCAGCTGCCCACCTGATCATCCATTCACCCACAGGCTCCTCCATCCATCCAGCCAGCCACCTGCTACCATTCCCACCCAGCCATACATTTAAACCCTCATGAAGCACCCAATAAGCCCAAGACATGGAGCGGAGTGGTTTCCATTGACAAGGATTCCATTTTCTCCATTTCCCCTTATTAGTGGATTTTATGCATGAAACTCCCTTGTCTCATTTACAATCTCATCTTCACGGCCACACTTCAAGCAGCTCCCTCCCTGTGGAGGCTCCCCCTTCTCTGTGTGGTTGGCATTGCTTGTGCATCAGCAATTAGCTCCTCGAATCATAATCAGCCTCTTCCCCATGCTGTCAGTGCAGGCAGGAGCCATCCCAAGCACGGCAGGCTCGTTTCCTCAAACGTAACCAGGACCCGACAGCTCGGGCTTGATCGCTTCAACAGGAGTAGCAGTGTTTGTCCTGAGAGAGATGGAGAAAGGAATTGTTTCCAGTAGAAAACAGGGAAGACCAGATGCAGGCGCAAAGGAAGACTGGAAGGAGGGAGTCCGGGCTGTGCTGCCTGCTTTTGAAGATGGAAAACCACCAGAGCACCTGGCATTCAAAACGCTCTTGCTACGAGCCCGATTCTTTGCATGTGTTATCTTGTTGAATGATCACACCATTAAATGCCAAGTGTGTGGCACAACTGATATGTGGATTGTCATAAGAGCTGTAAGAGATTCCAACAAAATTAATTTTTTTTTAAAAAAGGCAAGTGTAGCTATTATCCAACTTTGTGGCTAGGAGAAGCCAACTGGTTCACCCAATACCCCAGGCAAAGATGGCGGTGGAGCTGGACTCTGGTACCTCGGCAGTCTGACTCCCAAGCCTGTGCTCTAACCCTGACTCTCCCCCCGCCCCGGTGCTTTGGGGCAAAGACTGAAGACAGAGGCTCAGTGGCAGGGCAGGTTGGGCATTGGAAGCAGCCAGGTCAGGGGCCTCAGGTGCTATCTCGGTCCCATGGCCTCCCTCCGTGGCCCTGGATAAGTCCCCCACCCTCTGGGCTCCAGCATCCTACACAAAATGTGAAGGCCAGTCTAAAGAATTGCTGATGGCTAGGGCCCCCTACCAAGCCCAAAGTGTCTACATTATTGCACGACTGCCTCCACCACCTGCCTGTCACACTGCCGTCCTGCAGTGCCTGATGTGTTGCTATGACGCTGGAAGGTTTATCGCTGATGAGTCTGTTCCCTGAAGCCTCGCTGGGTCTCCCTTGGTCACTGCACGCTCTCCCTTGCACCAGGGAGTCCCTGCCACTCTCCTCAAATGTTTGTGGAATGGACAGGGGTCTGCTTGGGGAAGGTCAGGAAGGTGCCCATAGAGGCATGCTGAAGGCACAGCAGACCTCCCTGAGTATGCAACTGGAGGAAGGATGAGAGCCAGGCAAAACCAGGTTGGGAAGTCTAGGGGGTGACCTCGGAGATGCCCAGTAGGAGTGAGGGACCTGTGCCCTCTTGAGACCTGTGGACCTAACCCTGGCATGTGTCTGCCCTCCTGTCCTTCTCTGGGGACCTATTGAGTCAGAGAGCGAATCAAGCTGCTCAGTCTAAAATAAAACCAGGTCCATGCAAATGAGGACAACAATGCAAATTACAGCTCATCAGATGGAGGGGGGAGAAACCTCAAGGTTGGCTATACTGCACATGAAAATGAATCACGATTTGCCCGCAGATCATCCTACTCAATAGCACACACGGTGTTTGCTCGCCTTCCTGAAAGGACTGGCAGATAGTCGGCATCATGTTCATCTCAGATGGGCTCACAGGACCACAGTGTCTTCTCATCCCTGATAAGACCAACTCTAGAGAATGAGGTTCTGAGAGACCCCGAGGCCCGGGGCGGGGTGCCCCCATGTGCCATCACTCAGCCCGGGTGGCGAGTGTCTTCTGTCTCTCTTCCTGATGTCCCTCGTCCCTCATCAGCCTGGGGAGGAGGCTGCATTCACACAGGACATCCTGCAACTCACAGCACATCACAGCCACTGGGGTTTGAGGCATCTGACAGCTGCCATTGGAACAGATATCCAGTCTGCCCCTCCATGTGAAGCATTTGCACAGCAAGTGGACCCAGGCATCTGGTTTGCAGAGAAGAAATGAGCCAGCGCTCCATGGCAAGGATGGTGTGTCCCATGCGGATACATTCCAAACATGCACACCGCCACCCTGCTGGTGCCATCATGCCTCACCAAAGGAATAAGAGACGGCGAGACACACTCTGTGCGGAGTGGTGTCAGGGAGGTGGTGGTTCCTGGAGTCCCATCTCCTCCAACAACCAAAGGAACACGTCCTTCCTTTTTGGAGGAGGCACTGGCCAAACTCTGGAATGGGCTGTTTTTCAGGAAGCATCTCACAGAGCTCAAGGTGGAGACTCCAGGGGCATCTTGTTGAAGAAGTAACTGTCTTCAGTGATCCTGTCAGGATGGTGAGCATCATGGAGTGCCAGTTTAATAGAACAAAGGTTTCTTGCATTGAGGGAGTAGTTGAGTGGAGGCAAAATGTCCATCTGCTACCTTAATACTACACCTATAAATACATGCACACAGTGGTGGTGGGGGAAGAGGAACTGATGCTAGGGGCTCAATAGAAAGTAAACATCTAGAAAAGAACCATGGCAACAAGTATGCAAATATGCCTGATATAATCGATGTATGGATTGTAATAAGAGTTGTGAGAGCCCTCAATAAAATTATCTCACAATAATAATAATAATAAGTACCTTTATGATGGGACCACTCAACAAAGTCCCAGTGTCGCATCCTAAGGACTCACGGTTGTTATAGAAGAGGCAAGAGTATGTTACGAAATGCACTTGACCGTGCAGAAGAAAGAGCCCTGGCATAAGCAGTGTGTTCTTGCCTTTGCCTGGCTCGCCTATGGTATCTATTTTAAAATGTAGCTTCTCCCTCCATGCCGCAACACTTCAGGTTTCAGATCACCATTGCCCGACAAGGTACCGCCTTAAACAGACACTCCTAGCAAAATTCACAATGACAAAAATAACACACGGGGAAGCTGCGGAGGGACTGGAATGCTCGTACACGGCTGATAGAAAACCGCAGGATGACTCAGAAGTGAAGGTGAATGCAAATACCTTAGGACCCTGCCACCTCTCTGCCTTGCGTAGACCTCCATGAAACAAAGAACAAAACACAGAAAGATGCACGGCCCTGCTTCTCCTGGCATTTCTAACATAGCCAAAAGGTAGAAACCATCAAGATCCTGTCTGTGGAGGAACAGATGGGCACACTCTAGTTCATGGAATGGAGCATGAGGCATCCTTCCTCAATAAGAAGGACTGGTCTGTCAAATACCTGCTGACAAGAACAAAACCAGAGGACAAGATACACAGCAAAGTTTGCCAATCTCATAAAGATGATTATTTCATGATACCTGTGATCGTTAGGTTTATTGTGCCAACCTGGCCAATAGGAACCTGTGGGATTATTCAGGTTGCAGTCTGATTGGAGGATAAACAGATAAATGGCTCAGCAAGATCCGATCACCTCACTCCTGCTCTCTGGGGATCGGAGCATACTGGAGTGTACTGATGCGTTAGCTAGTTCTCTGCCTCAACCTGTGAGCTTTACTCCCTGTGGGCCAGACCAACCTGTGGGTCATGTTGCTAGAGCTTGCGGCTCCTTCGAGACCAGCTTTACCACGCTGCTGGTGTGCACATCACTTGAGTGTGAAGCTGGTGGATCTTGGTCCCTTGGGTTAGATATTCCATACAGGCTTGTTTCACTAAACTCCTGAGCTACTGACTATTGATGACCCACCCTGCTGCTTGCTGCCCATGGAAAGACTGCTTGCCTTGCTCTAGGGTGGACTCTGCTGTCTGCTTCCTTGACCTTGAACTCAGCAGCTCAGCAGTTGAAGGACTCTAGGATATCAAGTGTTCTGTGGAAGTAAGTTGAACTGAACCCTGTGTACTACTGGGTGGACCTATTATCTGTTAGATCCCTTCTTGCTGTATAAATACATAGTTATAGTTATATAACCACAAGTGTGTTGGTTTTGTTTCTCTAGAGAACCCTGCCGACCACAACATCATGATCTAAAGGAAAAAACATTCCAATGGCTTTCACACCAATTGAAAAGGCTTTGAAGACTATGACAAGGACAAGGACATGGAGGACGTGGGGTAGGAGGGAAAGAGGTATGGTGGGTGGGAAAAGAAAAAGGAGGAGGAAGAAAAGAAGAAGGAGAAGGAGAAGAAGAAACAGAAGCTGTAGCCGTGGCATATAAAACAAGAGATGGAGAAGGAGGACTTTGCTTGGACACTGCCACTGTTTTGATGTGATGTGCAATCATGTATAGTATGTTTGTCTCTTTGGGTGCGATAGCCCACAAATAAAAGGCAGAATTCATAATAAGTGAGTTTTAATTTTTAATTTTTTTAAAAGATAAAAAGGTCACCACTCAAAACCCCTCCCCTACCCAGCAGATCTAAACACTGGCCTGAGCGGTTATGCAATAAGGAAAAGTACATCTGAAACAGGCTGAAATCCTTCTGTGACACATGAGCCAGTTTCAAACAAACCAAATAAGTGACACATGCAGCTCCTGAGAGACAGGCTACTCTGGAATCAGGGGCAGACTTGTTAGTGACCTGGAGTTTCAAGAACACCCTTTCCCTGGCATTTGAAGTCCTATTTTCATTCCTTGTGGGACCACTGAACAAACTCGTGGGGACAATGTCACTAAGGTACCTTCACACATGTGACAACCACGATCCGGGGAGTTCCAGGAAAGGGTTCTGTCTCACTTTGTTTTGTTTCCTGCTGAGTTTAGATAAGCTCTTTCATCAAACAACTTCTTGGACCAAGTAGCTCGGTTCTAAGCCATTTCTTGTCTTCTACCAGGGAGGCAGGAGAGGACAGGAACCCGAACTCTTGGTTATAATTGTCACGAGCTATACAGAAGCTTCCTGTTCTCACAATGAGGCTGAAGCAGATGCCCGCCCTGAGGAATGAAATGCTGAGAAAGACTGTGAGGGCGGGACTGTGAAGCTCCTCCTAGGAGCTTCATTTTGAGAACGCTACTTAGGCACAAATACTCAAATACTCACCAAGGAGTTCTGGTGGTATAATGGTTAAGAGCTCCCCTGATAATGAAAACCTAGAAGTTCAAGGCCACCTCGCGGCTCTGCAGGAGAAAGATGTAGCCATCTGCTTCTGTCAAGATTCCCACCATGAGTGGAACTTGACCCTCTACCACCCCCCACCCCCCACTCTCACACACACACACACCGGAGGGCAGAGTAGAAGGGTTTCCAAGCTGTAATCTTTACAGAAGCAAATGGTCTCATCTTTCTCCCTTGAAGCCACTGCGGGTTTAAAACCACCATCAACCATTTGGTTTGTAGCTGAATGCTTCACTACTGTGCCACTAAGGCTCCTTCTACAAGATTACAGCCTAGAAATTCTGTGAGGCCATTCTCCTCTGCCACGGGTGCTCACTTTGAGTCCAAAATAGACTGGGCAACACTTAACAACAACAACTAGTGCTGTTGTACTGTCCAGTGGCCCTGTTCACAGTGACTCTGTGTACAGCAGACAGAGAGCCCAGCAACCCATCATCCTCAAAGTCACTGTCATGATGGGACCCACTGTTGAGGGCCTTCCTCCTTTTCTCTGACCCCATACTCTCCTGACAATGTGTCCGAAGTACATTTGATGATATACAATGAACATCCGATGAAACACAATGTACACCAGGTGATTGTTCAAAGATATCACGTGGTCCTTCTCTTCCATTTACTCAGGCAAAGCACCTCAGGAAAGGGGCAGTGGCCTTTTTCTTTCCACTACTGAAATGGCTGCACACAACCAGAGGGAATCGTGCCACAAGTTGGCCTACAGAAGTGAAACGGTCGGGGTCCCCCATAAACTAGAGGCCAGGCCAATGTGCTTTTGCTGGTACCATGCACACTCGGTCTGTGCTCTGTCAGGGGGTAGAGTGGATTCCATTAGGAAGGTCAGAGATGCCCTTGTTGGGGCTCTGTGGGGCTTTTTTTCCTTCCACTCTAGGTCTTGACATGCAAGGGACTGTCCACCAGCTGCCCACCCATCTCCAGTTGGGCCTTCCACATCACATGATTATTGATATTAAGGTGATCATTATTTTTAAAGGTGAGGTACTTCCAACATGATCGCTAAAGACAAAGCAGATGCATAAGCAAATGTGGTGAAGAAAGTTGTTGGTGTCCAGCTATCAAAAGATATAATGTCTGGGTTCTTACAGGCTTGAAAATAAATAAGCAGCCATCTAACTAAAACGCAACAAAGTCCACATGGAAGAAGCACATGAGCCTGTATGATCACGAGGTGTCTTTGGGATCAGGTTATCAGGCTTCGAGGAACAAAATATCATCATTGTGAATGAGGGGGAGTGCAGAGTGGGGACCCAAAGTCCATCTGTAGGCAACTGGACATTCCCCCACAGAAGAGTTGTGTGGAGGAGACAAGCCAGTTAGGATGCAGTAGCAATGATGAAACATATAACTTCCCTCTAGTTCGTCAATGCTTCTCCCCGCCCCCGCCTCCACCCCCACCCCCCACTATCATGATCCCAATTCTACCTTACAAATCCGGCTAGACCAGAGGATGTGCACTATCTGGTACAGATAGGAACTGGAAAAACAGGGAATCCTGGACAGATGATCCCTTCAGGACCAGTGTAAGAGTGGCAATACCAGGAGGTAGAGAGGAGGTGTGGTAGAAAGGGAGAATGGATCACAATAATCTACATATAACCCTCTCCCTGGAGGACAGACAACAGAAAAGTGGGTGAAGGGAGTGTCAGACATGACAAAATAATAATTATTTAGAAATGATCAAGGGTTCATGAGGGTGGGCAGGCAGGGAGGGAAAAAAATGAAGAGCTCAAGTAGCTCAAATAGAAAGCAAATGTTTTGAGAATGAAGAGGGCAACAACTGCACAAGTGTGCTTGACAAAAATGGATGGATGGATGGGTTGCAATCAGTTGTACAAGTCCCCAATAAAATGATTTTTAAAAATTAATTAAAAGGTGATGTGTGTGATGTCAAGGGCTCAAGTGGAAAAGTAGAGATGTGGAGAATGATGACAACAGCAGGCAGGCGAAGGGGCTTGACACAGCATATGTATGTATGTGTTGTGATGAGTGATGTATGAGCCCCCAATAAAACGATTGGAGGAAAAAGAGTATCAACTAATAAATGTCATAAGAATAAGGAAGAAATATTTTTTAAGGTGATGTGTGTACATGGGGTGAGGAAGACTTCAGTCCACACAGAGGAAAGCTTACCATTAACAAAATAAGTTTTAAAATAAGAGAAGAAAAGCAAAAACACAGCCCCTCTCTTCTAACAGCTGCAGAGAGAGGCTCCATCAGCATGCCTTTTACATCCTTCCAGTAAAACAGGGACGCATGTGGCTGCATACATTTGCATATGCTTTAGAGAAACTCCATTGGGACTATGTGATACACACCGCTCTTGGTGTTTTTCCTTTATGTGTGTGGCAGATCATTTCATGTCACATACATCTCAATTTGTTTTCCAAGGGAAACATCTTATTGAAGTATCACATACTCGAGGAAAATGTGCCAACATCCTTAGAGACAGATTTATTCTTCAGAATAACTACACTGGTGTAATCATCACCCCTATCAAGAGGCAAACCATCACTCGGCATCTCAAAAGGCTTCCTCGGACCTTGCCTCAATTATTGCTCTCCTAGGGGCTATTGTTAGCTATCGTCCAATCCAAACCCCCCCCCCCCCAATTTATAGGGACGGAACCTACACACAAGGAGACAAAATGTCATCTGATTCTGTCCCATCCCCAAAGCCACACCCCAAAGCAATTCCTGGAACAGAACTACCCAATGCACAAGCAGAGCAGAGTTTCAGCACAAATATCCAGTAGGATGGTGGTGGTGGTGGTGGTGGTGGTGGTTCAAAGTCAGGGCTGCTCATCTCAAGGGCAGCAGTTCGACTCTCCCAGTCACCCTTTGGAAGAAAGATGAGACTTTCTGCTCCTGGAAAGATCTCCAGGAAACACAAAGGGGCAGTTCAATCCTGTGCTATAAGGTTCCTCTGAATAGGAGTTGATGCCAGCGGTTGGTTGCTATCAACCGAGTAGAAATTAGCCCTTCTTGACCAGCACAACCACAACGCCAACGTCCAGCACTACACTCTCTGTGTCAACATGCTTGTGGATTGAACTTGCTGACAGAAATTGCCAAACTATCTTCCTAAGGGGCGACTCTTTCCCCTCCTGCCAACAACTGCCTGGGCGTGCCTGTCACATACCTCCCACTCCACACCCCCAGCAGCCCAGCAGCTCTTAACTGCATTCTTTTTTTTTTATGGTAGCATGCTCACCTCCTGGAAGGCCAGGATCTCAACAGCCAGGCCCCCACATTGTGTGGCCAGGGAAGGCAGGGGATCGAGGCAGGAGGGAGATTTTATGGCAACCAAGCTTATATCTATTTGGGGAGGGGGTGTGATTGCAGGTAACCACACGCATCACAGGATGGGACTATACAATAGGCATACCTAAACTGCATTCTTTAGTAATTGCCAGGCTCATAGTGAACTTGTCCCTGCTGTCAGAGGCAGGAAAGGTGGCAGCTTTGATCCAAAGGAAGGAGGGGAAGCTGCCTTCGGACCCCACCAGCAGCTGCCTCCCAAGAGACAAGTGGAAATTCCAACCAATATGAAGGTCTCAGAGGGACAACCTTCAAGCTTTGAAGTTCTTGGTAGCATCTGGAGTGTATCATAGCTCTGGCTGCTTCCATTACAGGAGCATAAGAGGACATTGCTACCACAAAACCAAACCCAACTCTCTGTCATCAACTCAATGTCAACTCATAGTGACTACAAAAAAAATCATAGAACTGCCTCTGTGAGTTGTCAAGACTGTCACTTTTTATGAAAATTATATTATTATTTAGTCATTTTATTGGTAGTTCATACAACTCATCACAATCCATGCATCCAGCCATTGTGTCAAGCACATGTGTGTCTTTGTTATCATCATCATTCTTAAAACATTTACTTTCTTCTTGATCCCTTAGTATCAGCTCCTCATTTTGCCCCCTCTGTCCCCACTCTCCTCTCCCTCATGAATCCTTGATAATTAATAAATTATTTTGTCATATCTTACACTGTCCAACATCTCCCTTTACCAACTTTTCTGTTGTCCAACTACCAGGGAGGAGGTTATATGTAGATCTTTGTGATCTGTTCCCCCTTTCTACATCCTCTTCCTCCATCCTCAGTATCACCACTGGTCCTGGACCCCCTGTGTTTCCAGTTCCTATCTGCACCAGATAGCCTCAAAACCCCAAACCCAACTCATTGTCATTGAGCCGAGTTCAACTCATGGTGACCCTGTTATCCACCTCCCCCCCCCCTTTTTTTTACATTTTGTAATCTTTATTTATGACAGCTTTGTTGGCATTTTATGTACACATCACACAATTTGATAGGTCAATCATATCAAAAGTTGTATAATCATTACCAAAATCAATTTTAGGACACTTTCTCTCACCCCCACCCCATGGTTAAATCACTTTTAAAATGAGTTGTTATCACCGTCTGTTGTAGTGCTCCCTCTACACTCCACCCTTGCACATACATTGTGTGTTCTCCATAGCCTCTCACGCTCCCTAACTCCCACCCACCCCATACCTACTTCCCTTATAAGCAGAAGTTCTTATCACTATGCTTCTACTCCTGTGCTAGAAAATGCAATAGAAGCAATAAAAATTAGAAAAAAATTAAGTGGTGAGGATAAAATAATAATAGCACAAAGATTGAAAATACAAATAGTGTATTTGTATCTAATACAAAAAGAAAGAAAAGACCACTGTGGGTATTTAAAAGAACAGGGGAGAAAATTTTGTGGTTAAACTAGCAAGAAATACTTGCACCTAGATCCATTTCAGGTTGGGTCAAGATTGAGATTGACTGAGCAAGTATCAAGTTTGGGACAGCATAGTCACAATTACATTTATCTCTATCTGACAGTAAAGCTGATCAAAGTCCTTGTCTATAGCTAGTGTGGATCTATTAACCACTGAATCTGACCAGATGCTCTGCAGATGGGTTTGTGGCCCTCACTGTTCTCCATAGCCTTCTACAAATTGAGTGTTTGCAATTTTGGCTCTAATATTTTTTCCCTTTGTCAGACTTAAATTGCTATTGTCGTCTTTGGATCCCACATGGACTCAGTTTCTTCCACGTGGACTCAGTTGAATCCTCATTTAGATGGCTGCTTGCTTGAATACAAGCCTATAAGACCACAGACACTATTCCGATTGATAGCCATCTGTTTTCTTCACCACACTTTGCAGGAACACCCATATCTTCCGTGATCATTTCATGAAGGTGAGTATCAAGCAGGGTCATGCAATCAGAGCTAACTGTTCTTGGATTGTGACAATAGTTCAGTGGGGGTCCAGAATCCATCTGCTTGTCCCAGGGATGCATGCATGACTCAGGTTTATTTTGGTGGTCATATTATGACAAATTCAAAAACCCATAAACCAACTGGCCCAACAACAGCAATAGACCAACTAAATGATAACAAAAAAGATGCACTGTCAATACGTGGAGTCGATGCCAGTACACTTCCACCATAAGCCTCAACCCATGAGTTACTACTCTATACAGTTCAATCTCCTATTCGATTGGGCTCTGTTTACCTTAAGCATGGGAGTTGGTTCCGGGGAAACTTCCTGGATCAGTTCTTGTAAACTCAAATCCCTACCAGACAGATAAAAACATGTCATGTAGTTGCAAGGTGGCATAAAGATACTTAATATATGGCGATTCTGGGCCCCTTTCCATTGGACGCCCACCAAGTCAGGTGTTACCAACCAAGGTTCAATGACTGCCACTTCCACAGTCCTGGGGTAGCCATTCTCTGCTTCCTCTATCATCTGAGTACGCCAATCCTCAGTCTAAGGGTACAGGCACCTTTGAAACAGGACTCAGTTCATCCTGCTGGCTGTAATTTTTTTAGGAATCGAAAGCCTCATCTTTCTCCCTCAGAGTAGCTAGTGGTTTTGAACTGCCAACATTGTGGTTAGCAGCCTAACACATAACTGGCATGCCACCAGAGTTCCAGCTCAATCATACATGGGTTTATTCCAAACCAAACATGTTTACACATGTCTCTGCCATCTGTGACTGGCTGAAATCCATGTGGTGAGCAGTTCAAAACCACCAGCTGCTCCCTCAGGATGAAGAAGGGACTTTCTACTCCTGTAAACCATTACAGTCTGGGAAACCCATGAGGGGGTCTCTAAGTCAGGATCAACTCAATGGCAGGGAGTTTGTTTTGGGTTTGGTGGTCCAGTGGGTATGCTTTGGGCTGCTAATCACAAGGTCAAAGGTTCAAAGCCATTATCTATCTCACAGGAGAAAGCGAAGGCTTCCTACGCTGCTCACAAAGAATTTTGGTTTTGGAAACTCACAAGGGGTTGCCTTGCCCTACAGGGTTGCTGTGAGTCTGGAAGTGACTCAATGACTATGGGTTTTGTTTTTATTGTTTTTAAGGGGCCCTCCAAAAATAGATCCAATCAAACTAGTGGCTTTCAAGGGGAACTGTTGAGTCAAGGATGTTCAAGGCAGAGAGGTCAGTGAAGAAGCTTCCGGCAACTGGTATCTGCAAACCTAAAGGGGTCATCCTGTCACATTTTTCTCAGAGGAGACAGAATGACTAGCAGGGGCTTTGTAGGGTAATAGAATGGCATGGATGGGGAAAAGCCAAGGAAAGAAAAGTCTTTTCCATCTGGATGGTGCCCCTGCTTAACCTTCCAGGAACAGGGACTGTTCTGTCAAAACATCATTGGGAAGCTGGAACCCAAACAGCCTCTTGGCCATTGAATGGACCCTGTGCATCCTTCAGACCTCATCTTGCCATGGACTTCTTGTTATTCCCCCAAACTCAATGAATGTTGCAAAGGCTCGAACACAGTTTGAATCCCCAGAGGATGCCCAAACCACACTTTTTCATGGTGTCAGTCAAAGGGTGCAGGATTCTTCTGAAAAGGATGAGCAAAATGGAACCCCTGCCTTCAAATGTCGATAGACCTGAGTGGAGGATGTAGCCAGGAGATGGAGTCTTATAGTTTGGCATTTTTGTTTAATAATGGTTCTGGGATTGGTAGCAATACTTTTGGACTGAGCTTCATGTCCTCTAGGCGTTGAGTTTTTGAAGTGGCTGTCTCATGTCTCCGGAGAGAGGCTTCATGGGTGTGTGAAGGGAGGTCGTGGTTTTGCACTACCCCTGCACACGCCAGGTTGTTTGTGAAGTCAGCTCAGGCTGAGGTTCAAGTCTGTCAAGTCTGGACTCTTGAGCCTGGTGTTCACAGCACTCCAAGTTCTCGTGGCCCTAGGCAGCCTGCCCTTCTCCTAGGACCTCCTGAACTGTGACTATTGCTCTTCTCATTCTCTTCCCACCCTTCTCTTTCTGCTGCTGCATTATTCCTCCCTACGGCAGTGCTTTTTCTCCCCATCCTGAACAGGTCAGGCCCCCTGCTCTCTGCCTCACCCCCTTATCGCATATTATCATTTCCACCTTCAAGTCTCACTGCATAGCAAGTGGATGACTGCTCTTCCCAGCATGCCTTCTGCTCCTGGAGCAGTGCCACTGATGCCGCGGGTAACGGAGGGAGCCTGCAGGCAATCAGTGCTGGGCAGGCGATGTAATTAAGAGCTGGCCTGTTTTAAGACTTGGTTTGCCAAAAAAACATATCGATGTGAATGAGGGGGCGGGCAGAGTAGAAACCCAAAGCCCATCTGTAGACAATAGAACATCCCTATACAGAAGGATCACAAGGAAGAAACAAGTTAGTCAGGGGGCAGCATAGCACCAATGTAACATACAATTTTCCTCTAGTTCTTTAATGCTTCCTCCCTCCCAAATATCATGACCCCAGTTCTACCTTACAAATCCGGCTAGACCAGAGCATGTACACTGGTACAGATAAGAGCTCTCAATGTACGGAATCAAGGACAGATAAACCCTTAGGACCAATAATGAGAGTAGCAATACCAGGAGGGTAAGGGAAAAGTTGGAAGAGAACCGATCACAATCATCTACTTATAAGCCCCTCTCAGGAAGACAGACAACAGAAAAGTGGGGGAAGGCAGACAGCGATCAGTGTAAGACATAAAAAAATATATAAATTATCAAGGGTTCATGAGGGAGGGGGGCGGAAAGAGGAGGGAAAATAAGCTGATACCAAGGGCTCAAGTAGAAAGAAAATGTTTTGAAAATTATGGTAGCATCTGGACAAATGTGTTTGACACAATGGATGGATGGATTGTGATAACAGCTATAAGAACCTTTAATGATTTTTTTAAAGGGTTAAGGGTTAGGGTTAATGTTATGGTTAGGGTGCAGTGGTAAATAATTAAAAAAGAAGACTTGTTTTGCAGAAAAACCCATAAGGTACAGCCCCCACTGCCTTTTCAGGAAAAGCCCCTTTTGAATTTAGGAATGTTCTAACTCAGCCAGCTTGGACAAACACACCCACCTGGACAAGCATTTCCATAAGTAATGGAGTCTGAGACCTTGAGGGCGTGGCACCCACCTGCGCCTGCCACCCTCCTCCCCCAACCCCCATCCCCACTTCCGTGAGCCACGCTTCCCTGATCCCACAGGAAGCCCTCTCTGGATTGCAGTGAGCTTAGTAAATAAGCTCCTCTCACCACACAAGGGAGGGCCAAGGACTCGACAGCTTGTCACTGTCTCTCAGAAGTGGTTTTGGGAGATTTCAAGCCCACTGTTAACTAGTGCCAAAGCTTAAAGAAAGAAACTTAGAATTCCTGGAGTCAACCTGGTCTCTATCTTTGACTAAACAGCAACAGGCACCCAGACCTTATCAGCTAGCACCAACATGACAGGTGCACGGCTCAGGATAGGTCACCTGAGCATATGAGCAAATGCCTGTACTCTCTGTTCACATGGACTGGAGTCTGACATTATGCCCTAAAGAGCAAGGCGAGTCCACCTGTTAAAGGTCACCCAATGTGGCAGAAACAATCACGATGACGGAACCTTCCCGGCAGCGCCAACAGTGAGGGGAAGAACTGCGTGTACCTGCACTTGGTGGGCACTCCTTGATGGGGCTCCCAAGAAACTCAGCGAGCATTCACTGCAGGAGGCTCCATGTCCTGATTTGTCCATTGGAGCTTGGGCGGATGGGTGCCAAGAAGCATGGTGTGGTGGTCATGTGCTTGGTGTCACGTTCATATTGGGAATGTAGGGGTGGAGTCTGGTCTGTCAATCTGGAGATAGCCAATGAGACCTCTGTGTGAGCATGTCTTTCTCTGAGAATTATGGGAAATCTTGCAATATTTCCCCTGTGGAGGTGAGAAACTATGAACACAGTCTCTTGGAGTCAGTCTACTGAAAAGACAAGATAGCAGCATACGAGGAACTGGAGGAGCCGGAGGAGAAACCACATGGGCTTGTCCTGATGGAACCAGACCTCTGGAGCCAGAGAAGCCACGGAGTGACCCCCTGTCAGCACTGCAATGCTTCTACCACTAATGGATACTGCTGATAGACCCTGAGCCCTGGAAATGAGAAGCCATGGGGAGACCCCTGCCAGCACTGGGATACTTATATTGCACATGCTTTGTGAGTTGGAAGGAGACTTTATAGACTGGTATCAGACATATGGGCTAATATCAGACTAATGACCTTAGACTGGACTGGGATGCTTTCTCATTGTTCCATTCCTTTTGTATATAAACCTTTCCCTTATATCCATATGCGTGTCTATGAATTTGTTTATCTAGTCTACCCAGACTAACACATCAGGTTTCCAAGATGGTGGTAGATCCACTCAAGATGGCCACAGGCCACTCAAAGAGAGCAATTAATCACACCGTTTGATATGTGTGTGGACCTCCATAATCCAATCATAGGAAGTATCTGGAAAGGGTTCACAATGCCTCTCTGAGTCTCCCATTCCACAACTTGAGCCCACAAACTTTTCCATCCTAGTTACTATAAGAAATTGCCCCAATTGCCAAAATTTCAGACTCTTCCTGTTTTGCCTTACTGCCCAGGACAGAACCAATTGGAAGTGATGCGTTAAAGGGCCAGGGCGTTGTCTGGAAGCCAGAGGTTGATGCCTGAGGGAGGGCTGTCTCCACCAGAGGCTGTGGTTGAGTGTCATTGAGTGGGCTCTGATTCATTGGCATCCTGTGCCCAACAGAACAAAATACTCTGCCACCCTCATACTTGTTCTTACCTTTGAGCCCACCCAGGGAGCCACTATGGCAATCCATCTTACAAACGGTCCTTCTCTTTATCACTGCCTCACTGCTTTTCTGAGCAGGGTCTCCTCCAGGGACTGGTTCTGCCTGACAGCGTGTCCAAAGTACAGGAGACAAAGTCATAGCATCCTTGTCTCTAAGGAGCATTCTGGCTGTATGTGTCAGTCTGGAAAGACTAGAGAAACAAATTCATAGGCAGGCATATGGATACAAGGGAAAGGTTTATACACAAGAGGAACGGGACATTGAGAAAGCAGCCCAGTCCAGTTCAAAGTCATAAGTCCGATATTAGCCCATATGCCTAATATCAATCTATAAAGTCTCCTTCCAACTCATGAAGTCACAGGCCAGTGGGTGCAGAGTCCTGGCGCCATGAGGGGTCTCCCCATGGCTCCTCACTTACAGAGCTCAGGGTCCATCAACAGCATCCAGTGGTGGTAGAAGCAACTCAGCGCTGGCAGGGCTCTCCACGTGGCTTCTCCAGCTTCAGAGGTCTGGTTCCATCAGGTTAAGGCCATGTGGCTTCTCCTCCGGCTCCTTCAGCTCATCGGATGCTGCCATCTTGTCTTGTCCATAGTTCGTTGTCTCGGGGATTAACTCCCAACAACTGGGGAGATACCTTCTTATGTGCATGATGGAAATATCTCAAGATTTCCCAGATGTCTCGGGAGAAAGCCATGCACACACGGAGGTCTCACTGGCTCCTCAATGGCTATCTCCAGATGAACAGGCCAGACTCCACCCCTACATCTCAATCATAAAATTAACATAAGCACATGACCACCACACTGCACTTCATCCAAGACAGATTTATTTTTCTTTTGACAGTCCATAGTACTTTCTGTATTCTTTCCCAGGATGGACTTCGAATAATACATTTAATTTATTAAATTTCAGCATGATGGTTTTAAGCAGAAAACCCAGTCTCAGCTTACAAGGGCTTCAGAGACAGCAATAATTGACTGCTCTTTTCTCCTCTCATCTCTAGTTCATCACCTCGAACCTCACAAGGTCCTTTCTCCCTTCACCCCACCCCAGAGTTCCTAGAGGTTAGTATTTCTCTGACTCTGTCTTGAAATTCTCCTCCTCCTTCCAAGCCTGGCTTTGGGGTGGGGTGGGGGAGAAACCATAAGTTCTCTATATCATAGGGGAGCAGTGCTGGGTCAGTAGTAGAATTCTCATCTTCTAGGCAAGAGGTCAGGGTTCCAGTTCTACTCAATGCACTTGACCATGGAGGATCGAGTGTTACAATGTTGCTGACCAGGTTTCAGCAGAGCTTCTAGACTAAAATGAACTAGGAACAAATGTGCATCAATCTGTTTCTAGAAACCAGCCAATGAAAAGGATATTGATCTCAATGGTCTGATGAGAAACTGATCCCAAGGATGGCACAGAAGTGTGCTTCTGTCTTTTGAGCATGGAGTTACCCTGAGCAGGGGATCCCTTCAACAGTGGCCGACAACAACCATTTCATAGCTTTTTGGTGTTGCTGCTTTTCATCAGGATCCACCGCCTAAGGTGCAGCAACTGGCTTCTTCCTATCCATAGGAAGTAAGAATGATAACAACTGAAAAACATATGGAACAATCAGTGCAATGGAACAGTGGCCCACCCAAGCATCAGTCTTCATAGCCACCAGACCAGAAGAACCAGATGGTGTCCAACAACCATAGCCAACTGCTCTGAAAAGGATCACATGAGAAAGTCTTGGATAGCATAGGAGGAAAATGTGGAACAGGACTCAAAAATCATAGAAGATACCAGACTTACTGGTCAGGTAGAGAGAGCGAGGACCCCCAAGATGATGGCCCTTACCCACAATTCAGGTCTAGGATGGGTCATTCCCATGTTAGATTAATCAATCATTTAAGATCATAAGGACAGCATTTTGCAAGAACAGAGTTCAGAGAGTAAAGAAAGGAGGGAGAACAAAAACAGCAAACACAGGGGAGAAGTGGGATGGGCGATGATACCTTGAGGGGATTATAATGCATGAGTTGAAACAAAGTATGTGTGTTAAGCTGGGTTGACTAAAGAAACAAATTCAGGGACGGTCATATATGTGCAAGAGAAAGCTTTATATCAAGAAGTTTTATTTATCAGGAAAACATTCCAGCCCAGTCTAACTCGTCTGTAAGTCTGATACTAGTCCATACTCCCCTCTTCAGACTCATGCAGTCACAAGCAATAATGCAGAATGCAGGAATATCACAGGACAGTGGGTGCACAGTCTTGTGGATCCAATGGCAGTGGATACATATCCAGGGCTTTGGCTGCCATCAGGATTTGCTAGCAGGAAGGTGAAGGCAGAAAAAAAGAGGCACCAGCCTCAAGAGAGCCATTTATCTCAGTCACATCTCCAAAGGAGGTCATCAACCTGTGACCTGATTACAGACTAGACTCCACCTACACCTTCTCATGGGTGCCATGTTGGCACAAACTACCTATCACAGGAGATATACCTTGCTGAGTGTAAAACTGATTATCTGTTCTGTAAACCTTCACCTAATTCACATTCAAAAGTTGTCCTTAAAAAAAAAACTCAAAAAATAATTTTTTAAAAACTCAACAAATGAAGTCAGCCCTTCAGGCTTCCATTTTGTTTATTTGAAGTGGTTTATTGCCATCTATGAAGAACAGATAGGGAACGATTTACAAAGCCATTATATGTAGTAGCTGGTGGTAAGGTGATTATTCTACCTTATGTCCTCAGTGGAAGCAGGAGCAGCTCATGAAAGACCTTATCCCTAAAGACTTCTTGTGTCAAGGGGATTGATATACTGGGAAACTCCAGGTCACTTGTCCCTGCATTTTTCATAAGTGTCCATATCTAATTTGATTAGTGCAATTGTTGAAAGATTTCCTAGACTCGCCCAAATAGAGAGTTGACAGTCCATTTAATCACATCCAGTCACAAGGGGAACTAAAAATGAACAGGAAATAATTGGGAGCCACAAGGAAAAGAAGTAATTGTACATTTCTATGCCTAAAATTAAGTTAAAATGTTTCAGAAATGAGTCCAGAAAATACTCTAATTAAATATTCATTGTGGAGTCCATTACTATATATTGGAGATATAGATCATTGGTCTCTCCTTAGAAATGCATAATTCAGTCTTTAATATTTGGAAATTGAAGAGAGAAGGATACAATAAGATGTTTCTATTCTGTCATTACATAGAATTAAAACATGAAAGACATTAACCCACAGGCAAGATGTAGCCAAATGGAAAATGCAATTGATGGGGGAAAAAAGTCAGTACCCTCCAAGCCAACTCCAACTGCTGGTACCCTGCATGTATAGGGTAGATGTCTGCCCTGTGGGGTTTTCAGGGACTGGCATCTCCTAAACCCCCAGACATTTCTTCTGAGGTGTCTATTGTTTAGTGGTTAAGGGTATCAATCATTGGCACTACCCAGACAGAAAACCAAAAATACCCCCAATCCTTGGACTTTCCGGTTATCTTTAGAGAAGCAGGTTGCCTCATCTATTTCCCATAGAGTAGCCAAGGGGTTCAATGGATTAACCTTGCTATTGGCCAGTCAACGCATAACCCGCTGTGCCACGAGGGCTCCTACCTAAACAGACCGAACCAAGTCCACCATGACTGAATCAATGCCAACTCACCCTACAGAACAAGCCTATAGAACAAAACAGAGCTGCTCCTAGGGTTTCTGAGTCTGTAATTCTGATAAGCCCACAGAGTCTCATCTTTCCCCATGGAAGCAACTCGTAGATCTGAACCACTGACCTTGATGCTAGCCACTCTGGACAGAAGGGCACCTAATATGACAGCACCCCAGCTCAGTCTGTAGGCATCACACTTGGAGCCGATGTCTGGGTCCGTCTTGTGCAGAGAGGAAGCAAAGGCCTCAGCTTCCAAAATGTGTACTTGGGGTAAAAAAAAATGCAAGATAAGATGTGATTAAAAAAAAAAGATGTGATCAATTCAGAGGCCATGATCTGCCCACCAGATCACTTCTGTAGAATAGATTTGGGGGACTAGGAGCACGTAGGCTTTTCAAAGATCCCAACCCTGAGAGGAAACTGCAGGTTTCAGTTCCAATGCTCCCTGACAAATTTCCATATGGTCAGTAGAGATCCCTTCATTTGTAAGTGAGAGAGCAACCCCAGCTTGTGGGAGAGAGTAAAGAAAGAGAGAGATGAGAGGAAATTCTTGAAGGATAGGGGTGGGCCTCATGGAGAAGAAAGGAACCAAGACAGCTGTAGAGGGGAGACCTACTCTCTAAATTACTACCATGAATACAAGTTAGTGCCACCCCCCCTTGTTCTGATTCTGTTGTTGTTCCAAGAGAAGGAATCTGTGACAGTTAGATTTAGTGTCAACCTGACTGGTTGGGGATTCTCGGTGATTTGGCAATAAAGACCTAGTCATCCTCCATGACCTAATCTACCACAATGTAATCAACTCCATATTACGAGTCACAGCCCAGATGCACTTGCAGAAAGTGTCCTTGGAGGCATGGCTTGCTTCTTCTAGGAGTGGATGGTGTGGGAAGGCTTGCTAGAGTGCTGTTGGATCTGAATCTTGCATGAGTTCTCTGAGTCTTTGGACTTGAGTCAAGAGCTTGCTGCTCCTGGAAGCCACCAGAGGCCAGTCGTGGATTCATTTGCCCCTTCAGTCACAAGCCTGGCCCAATGACCTTGGATTCATCTGTCTCTGTAGTCACCAGTCTGGGATCTTCCTGCCAATCTTGGTCTCCAAGGCTACTTGAGTCAGGAGAAGTCTCCAGCTTCGCATCTGACTCAGAGACTTAAAACCTGCCTGGACTGAGACTAGTCCACTTCTGCAGGGGTGAAAGCCATGTCTCTGTATTATTATCTCTGCATTTAGACATATACAAAGGACACTGGTTTTGCTTCTCTAGAGAACAGAGCCTAAGGCAGAATTTGATGGGTCCAGCTTGAGTCCAGGGTCTCTCCTGGTTTAGTCAACCACAGACCAACCTGCCGAATTCAGAATGCTACAGAAAAAAATGTCTGGGGTCTTTTCTAAGGAGGTCTTTTCTAAGGTCTTTTCTAATGCCTCTTCACCAAAGGTGTTGAACTGGTTCTATCACACAATGACCCCTATGTAGAGGAACATCAGAACCCAGAGCCTGTGTAAGGTGGAAACATGTCAGAGAAAGAAAACTCAGATATTTTGACCCTGCACCCTCTCAAAGTTGGGGAGACATGAAAGACAAAAAAGCAAGGCAGACGCATGGCGCCCCAGCTCACCCAAACATCACTGTGCAAGAGGCCCTTCATCAGGTCCTGCGTGATGGTCACAACCAGTGGCATGTTCAAGTCATCCCTGGGGGCAGTCCTGTGCTTTGTGTACCTTCCACCCAGGAACTCCACTGAGAGAGTAAATCATAAGACCCTTCTTCCCTATCTTCGTCTAGTGCAGCGGTTCTCAAAGTGTGGTTTGCAACCCCTGTGGGGGTTGAATGACCCTTTCATAAGGGTCACCTAAGACCATCAGAAAACCTATATTTCCGCTGTTCTTAGGAATAGTGACACCGCTCCTCTGTCTCTCGGCCGGTCCACCCACATGCAGATACATCCACATACAAGTACCCAATGTGAAGACTGTTACCCATGCTACACCATGCTTCCAAACGGAATTTCATTTATTCATCATTAGAGATAAATAGTTCACAATGTATATTCACATATTGTGCTTGATGAATCACTACGTTTTAATTATGTTCAATTTGTAACAACGAGACTACACCTGCATGTCAGATATTTACATGACGATTCATAACAGTAGCAAAATGACAGTTACGAAGTAGCAATGAAAATAAGTTTATGGGTGGGCGTCACCACAGCATGAAGAACTGCATGAAAGGGTCCGGCAGGGGAAGGTTGCGAACCCCTGGTCTAGAAGCTCTGCTGAAACCTGTCCACCATGGACAACCCCATTGATACTCCAAATACCAGATGCATAGTAGCAGGTGAGCACTTCGTACAACCAGCTGACAGACTGGCGGTGACGCAGGTGGCTACTAATTCCCAATCAGGAGCATCAAGTGAGTAGGCCAGCATTTTGGAGACAGAAGACCCCAGCCGTCACCTTGGTTCCACCATTGGTGATCTTGAACATGTTTTATCCTGCAGGAGATGCCCAGCTTGCTCATCTCAGGAACAAAGGTCCCAGACTCTGCGCAGGTCACAGACTTCACAAACTGTTTCTTCAACCAAATGAAAAGGGAGTAATTTATAGACAGAAGAAGAATCGACTGTCCATGCTGCACTGGCAGAGCTGAAATACGCATTATAAACTCTGTCAGAAGCGTGATTGAGAACCTGTGCGGTGGGTCTGTATCCGAGACAAGGTATGCCCTCCAAATAATATGATTTTCTCCAAGTGATTGAAACCTTCTTCCATCTTGTTAGAGCACTGGGCAAAAAAAAAAGTTATTTTATTTTTCTTGGTAATTCAACTCAAAAAACTCCATTAGATTCTCAATTCTGTAAGATAACTTAGGAAAGTTTCGATTAAGGAAATGCCCATCACTCAGAAGAGTCTCCATTTAAAAACAGCCAGGGGTGGAAGGGGGAAAGGTTGAGTATCTTTGAAATATTGAAGGCAGGGTGGGGATGGGAGCTAAAATGTGTGACATCATTAAAAAGCAACAAGAAATGAGAGAAAGCTGAAATGATGAAATGGCATTTTTCTGCCAAGATACAGAGGCAAGTTAATATGATACAAGACTGGATAAATCCCACCAAATGGCTCATGGCACAGGAGAGAACACGCTTTTGTTTCTCAGTCTTGTTACCCATTGATCTCCCTGTAACTGCTATGCATGGTCAGTTCATAAACCAAGTTGATAGGAAGCATTGTTTTCCTTCTGGAAACAATTGAATAAAAACACTTGTGTGCCCAGAATCCAATTATATTAATACCATGTTGCCCTTTTGCCAACTTGTTAAGTCCTACTGGAAGGAACAGGCTGATCTCCATAAAATGCCTCCCTCAGAGAGACCTCGGCCTTCCCCCTGGCTGGTCCAAGATTCACCTGCCCACCTCCCCTGACCCCCATCTGATCTGCTAAGCCAATGGGTTTGGGGCAACTTCTGCTTCAGCACCACGTTTACCCACAGAGGGAGTGGTAGTCCATGGCGGAAGTTTCTCCAGGTCTTTGATTTGCAACTGTGTTGTCATGTGATAACCTCCCTCTCACTGTCGGTGTACTTGTTCTTGTGTAAGGACATCTCTCAGATGGGATGAGGCCTCTGTTATGACTTCATGTTAAAGGAGAACATTAATACCCTATTTCTAAACATGATCACATTCACAGGTGCCAGTGGTCAGCTCTTCAACATATCCTTTCAGGAGGGACACAAATCAACCCCTAACACCTACTGTGATGAGTCACCATTGTGTCCTCAATATGTTCCCTGTAGTTCTTATCCTCTCTTCTACAATGCTGATAATGAGGTTGGCATCAAGAGCGTAGTCCCTTGCCTTCCCCAACTCTGCCAATATGGGCTTCTCTTCCTACTTTGAAGCCACACGATTAAGAGGGAGGATTCTCTCACCTGCCCATGCTTTCAGGCTTCCACAAATGTCCCAAAGCTATAGTCTCACCCTCTAGAGTTTGGGCATAATCCAGTGAAGTGGGTCAGGACCACCCATGACTGATACCCACCCTGCCCACCTCAACCCAGTTTCCTCCACCCAAAACCTCCTTCCTTAGCAAAATAGACTCGGGCAAATAGCCTCCAGGGTCATTTGTTGGAAGGTGGATCATTGAGGCGTGATTCTGGCTTCTGAGTGGAGAAGGACATCATGCGTGGCGAAATGTAAGGGCAGCATTGAAGAGAAAGATCCTCGCAGATGGATTGACACTGTGGCTGCACCAATGAGCTCAAACCTAACAATCATGGTGAGGATGGGGTAAGACTAGACGAGTTTCACTCTGCTGAGAGCAGAAGCTAACTCAACAGTACGTAGCAACAACAGCTAGACTTGATAGAAAGGGTGTGGAACACTCCACTAACCCTTCCTGAATCCAGGTCTGTTAAGGCTGGGTCCTGAGCAATTCTCATTTAAGGTTTGGCCAGATGGTCGAGCACGGATAAAACATCTGATGACACACCGTATCATCTCAAGCCTTCTCACACCGAGCTCAGACCCAGTCAAGTCGGGTCCCCGTAACTCTAACCTTGGGCTGTTTCTGAACTAGGCACAGCGAGTGAGGAACCCGGAACTACCCCAGGGTGCCGGACTGAGCTTCGACACTGCTATTAAAAAATAAAAGTAAAACTTATCATCGAGTTGACTCCATCTCATGGTGGCGCATGGCTGTCCAGGATAGAGCTGTGCCCCGTAGTGTTGTTTATGGCTGATATTTCAGAAGTCGATCAAACAAGCCTCTTTTCCAAAGCACCGCTGGGCAAACCGGAACCTCCAACCCTTGAGTTAGCAGCCCAAGTGTTCGAACCCCTCAGGGACTCCTGCTGCCAGCTCTCCCTGAATTCCATTGATAAAGGGGAATCTGGAAAAGCAGGCTCATCCCAAGAGCCCTCCGCGAACATGGCCCATGTGATGAAGATGAGGCAAAACTGAGAACCATCAGGCTTAGTGCTTTAATATGCCCTTGGCCTTGAGGGAAGTTGCTCTCAGCGCTGCTCAAATTCCAGTGAGTGGCCGTCTGCTCCGAATGCACTCCGCACCATCCTTTCCTACATCCACCTCAAAACTAACACAATGGGTATCCCTTGACATGTTCTATTAGGCACCCCAAATAGGTATCGTTGACATTTACATTTCATAGACTCCTAGTGTCTTCAAAATAGAAGAGAGGGGAAAACAGCCTGGTCCAGCTGTTTTGAATGCTTACGTACATTTTAAAATAATATTTTTACAGGAACTGGTCTTATAAAATAGGACCCAGAAATCAATGATTTTAAATTCTCATAATATATATCAATCTTATCATCTCGTTCTTCAGATATTTAAAAATATGCCAACAAAGCACTGTCTTGCTCTAAATGGTTCAAGGAGCCATTAGAAGCAAATCTTGTTCTTTTAACCTTCCTGTAAGTGTGGTTCTATTACGGCTCAAGTCTATGTTAATATCATAATGGCTCCATACCACCAGCTAATGTGATGTATTATGAAGTATGAAGAAGTGAGTCATTTCCAGATTATAGGACTCAAATCTATTTTTAATGGGCACCTAAATTTGTATTTATAGAATGGTACCTCTTAATAAATCACAGGAATGACCCAGAAGTCTTCAAATACATATTTGAAAACCTCTCACAGCTCCAAAAACCTGAATAAATCTGATTGCACAAATTAATATGTAATGACTCATTTGGCTAAGAGAGGAAAATATTTCTCAGAAGCCTCTGAGCAAAAGGTACCTCTCTGGATGTTACCTTTGAGCTCATCTGTCAAAAGGGGGGCAGGGTGGAGCCGACCTACAAGCAGTATACTGAGAAATCTTCCAATTGAATTCCATTTCTCAGAAATGAGATATCTTATGCAAAAAAAAAAAAAAGGAAAGAAAAGAAAAGGAAAAGCTAACACTTTGAGGAGAAAATTGAAGGTGCTGTCCAGAGAACTTGAACTAAATTAACATCCATTGGACATAGTTAGACGATTAAATCCAGACTCGGGTGGGAGGGCCTCAAATTACTTACGCAGCATCATCACATCAGTTGTTTTTCTAGTTTGTGTCGCTTTCTGTTTTTCAGGAGCCCTGGTGGCAAAGTGGGTTACAAGTTGGATGGCCAACTACAAGGTCAGCAGTTGGAACTTGCCGGCTGCTCCTTGGGGGAAAAGTGAGATTTTTTACACCCAGAAAGGCGGACAGTCTCAGAAAACCACAAGGGACATTCTACCCTGTCCTCCAGGCTCACTGGGGGGCGGAATCACTTGATGGGAGTGAGTTTGGTTTGCAGTTTTGTTGTTGTTTCTAGTTTTTCTTTTTTTTCTCTCTCTCAAGGTTTTTCCCCCATGCTCTGAATGGTCTAGCTGCTCTGCTTTCCCCCCTTGATACTACTGGTTGCAGGAGGCAGAACTATCAGTGGCTTGCACTCCTCCCTTTCTATTTTGGGGACTCATTCTTATTGCTCAACCCAGGACAAGGCCGGGGAGCCCTGATGACCTCACCCTCATGCCAGGGGAGGACCCTCAGCCTGGTCAGGTGAGTACCTAAAGTCTCCTCCCCATCTATTCTCCACCCTATGCCACATCCTCATAGGCTCCTCAGAGGACAGCATCAACTGGATTTCCATTGAGTTTCTACCTCGAGAGGCTCCAGCAGGAAGTAAGAGGTGGGTGTCTACATCAGCGGGCAGGAAGGTGACCATGGCCTCTGTGTCTGCAGTGTGCGGGGCAAAGACAACAAGCCCTCCCTCCTCACGGTCAGGCACTGCGTACATGGTAGTATATGCTCCCATGTAGGCCACTGTGCATCTCGCGAGTCTACATTCCCCTGTCTCCCCTTCATCCTCGACCTCTCATACCTCTCTCCTCTTTATTCTCCTTGAATCTTGGGAGGGGCAAAGCTGGAGTCACAAGAGTCCCAAAAAGGAGGCGCTCGTGCTCAGGAGGAGCCTGGGTGATGCCTTTGACCTCTGAGAGCAGCGACCATCTAGACTTCTTAATGCCACCTTTCTCAAAGGATTGGCCACGCACTTCATTGCTTTGGGGGAGTGATATTCCAGGGAGAACGTAGCCAGCTGCAAGACTTCTTGGTTCTTGTTTTCCCAAATCTTGAGGTGGTCAGAACTTGACAAGAAGTGTGTGTGGTGGGGAGGGGGGTGGTGGGGCACAGAGAAGCCAGACAATGCCATGGAGTTCTTCTAGTCGATGAATAAATACCCCAGCTTCCTCAGAGAGACAGCCATACCGAGAGGACTCAGCAGGGTGGCCAGGGGCCATCCAGGGTCCCAGTCTCCACACTTTTCCAATGCCTCAAGCATAGCACCAAACATCCCTTTCAGCCCGGACACAGCCTCATCAGCAAAGGGAGACACAGAAACTAAAGCCCATTCCCACCTCACCCCCTCCCTTTCCTGACCCCTTCATCCAAATGAGATGGAGAGGGGGTCTAGCGCGCAGCTTCTCAGCACAGGCAGCCCCGGGAAAACTCTTCCCCACAGATTTGTAAGGAGCCCTGTGACCTTGCAAGCACAAACACGCTCCTGTTGACCTTGCTTGTTGAGTCATTTGCCAATGATATATACTGTAGATCGTGGCATATAAGCTGACCCAAATATCAGCCGAGGCACCTAATTTCACCACAGAAACTGCATTTTAAAATGTGCTGGGAAACTCGGCTTCTACAGGAGCATCCAGGGCATAGGAGTTCAAAGGAGAGCGTTTTACACAAAATGTGCGGATGACAGAACTGGAGACTGAGACAGCTGGAGGGAGAGGGCATCACCAGCACGTCTTCCTTGACTGCAGCGGGCTTGGGGGCCATCCCTACAGGATTCAGTGCACTGACTTGGGGGGCAAGCGTGGAGGTCAAAGAGCCAGTGTTGCCAACGATTGGGTCTGAGTTGACGCTCTGTTGGGTTAGGCGAAAACCTTTGTGTCCGGAGAAACAAACCCAGCAACACTCCTATATGTAGAAGAAAGAACTTTATACCAAGAAAAAATTGTCAAGAAAGCCCCCCAGGCCAGTCCAACTCCAGCCTATGGGTCCAGTGTTAGCTGAAGCCCTATCCAGCCTCACCCACTGGCCAGGAGATGAAGCAGGCAGGTGAAGTGGGCAGGTAGAAGTTCATAAGACTCATCAGAGGTCGAGTCTTGGGGCTCCAACATCCAGATCCCAGTGGCATGCCAGGAGTTCCCAGAGACAGCAGGCCACATTGGCCAATGCCAGAACCAGACACAGAAGCCAAACAAACAGCAAGGTGAAGAGATGCGAGAAAGCAGGACATCCTCCTCTGCATCTCTCAGAAAAAGGCCACACCTCCGGGGGCGTCCTCAGACTGTGACCGGATGGATGGTTGGATTCCACCTCACCTTCAACCAGGCACATCAAGCTGGCACAGAACCTAACCATCTCATGCTGTTTATATGGGAAAGGGGGACACATAGCTGACACCCCCTCTCCTGATGCTCCCTGCCCCCCCTCACCTGTTACCTGCTGGCTATTGAACACTGGCACTCAAAAGTCCTGGATGTTCCAGTAAGCAAAGGTGTGGGAATTGAGCCAAACACCTGATGTCCCGCTTCTGCACCCAGAGAAAGCACTGCTGTGGCCAAGGCTCAGCCCCGGTACTGGTTTGTCCCCAAGTGTGAAAACAGATGGAGCTGGCAGTGCTTCTAGGGAGGAAGAAGGCTCCCTCCTGTCACTGCAACTTCATGGCTCTTTTAAGTTGCTGGGTCATCTTTTCTCAAATGCCATAATATTGCCGGAATTAGGTAGAGGCTCATACGACTGCAGTCGGGATGACTCCTGTCTCCCTCTCCTGATGACCAAATAGTATACGCCCTCCATCCTGGCCTGTGGGGTCTGCCACCTTCCAACTTCTCCCCAAGTCACGGTGAGATTTCCTTCCTCTTGTCCCAAGAAATTCCCCTTCCACGGGGGACCTAAGAGTTCCCGCAGGACTGGGCCCTGCATTATTGATGGCTGGTGTTAATCTAGACCGAAGCAAGTAGGTCTTGGGCTTGACCCTCATTACTTCTGCAGCATACTTCCACATGATTTATGATTCTCCATCACAGAAACGCATGTTCATAATCTGCATTACCGGCTCTCTAATGATGCCATGTCAGATCCAAATGTCACCTCATTATTTCTGACACTCACGGAACACACAACAGTGAAAGCCAATTACAGACTAGAGAAATCCCCGCAGACTCTGCCTGCGACGACAGCTAATAAGCTGCAGTATCATTATCCTCAGAGATGCTGGTCTGCTCAACTGATGCGTGTGCATACCCATCCTGGGAGGAGTGAGGAGCTCAGGTCTCCGTGGCTGTTGGAAACCCTTCTGAAAGCCCCGGCAAAAAGTCACGTGAGAGTCATTAGTAACTTGGTGACGCTTGTGCTGTGATCGTCTTATTCCCATCCACACAACACAGCAGTTTCCAAGAGTGGGTCCGTGCACTGGGTTCATTAATCACATTTCCTCAGATAAATGTCTTCTGAGTGGGGCCAGCAGTGGTTTGGTCAAAGGAAGGGTGTACACACACACACCACAGTGGACATCCAGTCAACACAGGTGTCAGAGCGGTAGCATTGTGCTTCATGAGATGTCCAATGGCTGGCTATTGCTTTTTGTCTTTGTATTAAAAGACCATTTTTTAAAGATTTTTTCCCAATTATTTTACTGGGGGCTCTTACAGCTCTTATAACATTCAATACATCATTTGTTTCAAGCATACTTGTATACATATTACCATATTCATTTCAAAATATTTTCCACTTGAACCCTTGGTATAAGCTCCTAAAAGGCTACTTTATTGGGGGCTCTTATAATAACCCATATATCAATTGTGTCAAGCATATTTCAGTGATGAGTTTCTTTGAAAGCATATCATCAGACATTTCCCTGGAGGTACTTCTGGGCAGACTTGAACCCCCAACCTTTTGGGTGCACATCCTGGGACTCCAGCACAAGGAATGTTGCAGGGGAAAAGAGAGCCTATTTCCTGGCCTCTGGGAGCCTACACATCAAGTAAGAGACTAAATCAGACATCAACTGGGAGCTCACAGTACCCCCACCACAGGGTCAAGAGGTTCCTTGAAATGATTTTATCTAATCCTCCTAAGTGGAATGTTATAGCAGAGATGCTGTTATTAACACGCATACCCTTCCTCCCACTCCCCATTGACCGACTAAGAAACCAGGTTTCATGAGGTTAGGAGACTCCAGAATGCACATGCAGGTTCTTTTCCCTGGTTTGTCTCTGTGAGCAGGAAGACCCAGCATGCAGATGAGGGCACCACACAAGCATGGGGCCTACCTCGGAGCAAGCAGATTTCTACTGATACCCTCAGGAAAAGTCTAACCCTGAATAATGCTGTTGCTGCCTGGCCCCAGGGTGGAGCCTGTGTGTGTGTGTGTGTGTGTGTGTGTGTGTGTAGGGGGGAGTGTGGGGGGGAAGGAGAGACCCAATCCATAGAAAATGTTTTCTTGGGGCTATATTTGTAAATGTGCAGCTGGGTTCTATCACAAATCAAGCTCAGATGTATCACTTGATCTTTCCTCTGCTGGGACTGCCAAAAGCAGCCTTATAAACACAGCCAAGAGCCTTACCCAGTGCTGCCACATCTTCAGCCTTGGGAGATTGACTGGAAGGTCTGCAGTGGGAACCTACCAGCCATGTGGGGAGAGAGATGTGACTGCCTGCCTCCATCCAGAGGTAGGCGGGGGGGCCC
>PVJH01022645.1:0-36347 GCA_004026705.1 Nesogale talazaci
CCTCCGAGCAAGGGCACCTGAGCTTGTGCGGCATGGCAGGGACAGGGGCACGGTTTTTCTCTGGCAACCTGCCAAGGTGTCAATCTTCAAAGCTGGGGGAAGAGGAGGCATGGGGGGTGGGCGGTCAGCTGACTGCTGGGCTGTTACTCCCTGCTTCAGCCAGTTCTGAGTTGGACGGTGCACACGTGAGCAATTAAAAAAAAAATGTTTGAGAAAAGTTTCTCAGGAGAGCAGTGTGGAGGGAAAAAACTAACCAAGTACCAGAATCCTTTCCCCAGGCAGGAGGCAAAGGACAGGGCTCAAGCGTCATGTTCTCATCTGGGGGCGGGGGTAAGGTGGGGGGTGTCACATTGTCACATTGGACTTGAGTCAGTCCAGCATTGGGCAGCATTTCCCTCAGAGCAGGCTGGGTTGGGAAGCCTATTTGGCTGACCCGAGGGACTTGGCAGTGGCACACACAGCCAGGGCCTGGCGTCAGGACTGGATTAGCGCTTCCCCTCAGAGCCCTGGGTCTGTGGAAGGCCCTGGTGCACAGCGGAGGTCCTAAAGCCATCCTGTGGCTCCATATAAGCTTAGGCTTCCATTGAGCGTGGCTCTGACCACTGATCAGCAAGGTCAAAAGCTTTGCCTTCCTGCCAATGGTTCTCAACCTTCCTCAGGCCCCACCCTTTCAGACAGCTCCCCACGTGGTAGTGACCACCCACTATCATTTTGCTACTGTTGTGAATCAGGCAACCCCTGTGAAAGGGTCGTTTGACCTCCAAAGGGGTCTCCACCTACAGGTTAAGAACTGCTGTTTTATGCAGAGTGTGTTTGAAAGTGGACTGCTGTCCTGGCCACACCTGGGAGGGGCAGCCCTGTCAAAGAGGCTGAGTTGGACTGGCTGGGGTCTCAGGGCTCCATGATCCCCTTGATCGAGGTGGTCAGACGGCCCCAGAACCAATCCTATAGGGTTTTCTATCTGCAGTAGTGTATGTATCCCCGTCACAGCCCCTCGCTTTCTGCTTCTGTAGTCCCGTCTGCAGTTGTGATGAACAGATCTGCCAACAATTTCCTTTATTTTCCATGTCCTATATGGTGAGTCACATGGCTGTGGACCCTTCAGCCTTGTGCTAAGGGCCACCCTCAGCTGGATGAGTCTACAGGTCTTTTCTATTAAGAAATTTTTTTTAATAAAGGTTGAGCCCCGGTGGCATATTGGTTGAGTGCGGGACTGAGGCCCACTGGCTTGGCAGTTTGGGGGTGGAGGGGGCATCACTGCCCTCTGGTGGTCGTGGGAGTTCCCCAGCGCTGCTCCTGAGAGCCGCCGCTGGATTTGAACCACCAAGCCTGTGGGCCGCAGTCCCACACTCAACCACTTATGCCACCGGGGCTCAGCCCCGGCTTTCAGCTCTTGTAAAGATTTACAGCCCGGAGAAGGCACGACAGTCCTCCTCCGTCCCGAAGAGTTGCTCCAAGTCAGATTCGACTGGATGGCAGTGAGTGTGGCTGAGTGTCTATAAAATATATTTGAGGTGGGGTCTTGCTTCCCCTACAAGAAGGCTGGTGGTGACTACGTGACTCTCCTACACTCCTGAGCCCCAGTTAGCCTCAATGTTGTGATGGATAGAGGAACCCCAACTTAAACCCTGGACCATCATTTCTTCACTGGATGAACATATGGAGTGAGTGTGCTGGTCTCTGAATACACACTGTGAAAAGGGCGGGTAACAAGACTCTGCAGGGCGGTTGGGAAGCTCCAGAAATAGCAATGTGCGATGGTCTTCACAGGTCATATGTGCACCTGTGTGGATATGAAAGGCAAGCAACACTGCTTATACTGGAGGCATTTTTTTCTTTTAAAAATAATTTTATTGGGGGCTCACACAACTCTTATCACAATCCACACATGCACCCTTTGTGTCAAGCGCATTTGTCCATTCGTTGCCATCACCATTCTCAAAACATTGTTTCTACTTGAGCCCTTAGTGTCGGCTCCTCATTTTTACCCCTCCCTCAGGCACCCTTGATAATTCATCATTATGTCATGTCTTACACTGTCTGATGTCTCTTCACCCCCTTTTCTGTTGTCCGTCCCCCAGGGAATGGATTACATGTAGATCATTGTGATTGATTCCCCGTCTCCCACCTTCCCTCCACCCCAAAGTCTATTTTTGGTATCCCCTGCTTCCTTGCTGTTCTGTTGCACACCCTGAGAGTTTTGCCTCAGTGGGGTAGGGTCGGATAGAGCACAATTCCCACAGTCTCCAGTGTTGTTCCCCCATTGGGCTATGGGTCAGTGAGCGAAGTCATGTCTCAGAGCGGGACCGGCCCTATGGTCCTCTCTGTGCATTGGCTGTCCTCAAGGCTTGGGGAGCCACTCTCCCTCCCCTTTCCTTTGCCCCCATGTGCTCCGATCAGACATGTGCCTTGTGGAGGCATTATTAAAGCATGGTGATAACAAACCTCGGAAAGCTGCAAACTGTTAAGCAGTGAAGCCAACAACCACCCCAGCCTTTCCTGGGATTGTAGCCTCAGCCCAGACTTCTGGGCAGCAGGCCCTGGGGCAGGAAACCAAGTCAACCCTCTCCACGAACCTCCTCCTGATTCCTGTCCAGATGGGGCCAAGCCTGGAAACCTGAGCTTTGGCCAAGTGCCGAGCAATGTGACCCCGACACAGACTGGGGCAGCTGCTTTCCTAGACCTCTCCTTCCTCGTCCCCAGCCCAGGGTATTCCCATGCCTGCTGATCCCTTCCTGTGGCTCCAACAACCAGCCACGGTGACCCAAGGTGCTGGCCAGGGGCGGGGCTCACTCTATTGGAGGAGGCGGGGGCATGCCCTCAGCTTTGAATAACCAGTATAAGTGGAAGGCTGAGGAACTGGTGTGGAAATGGAACTCTTGGAGTTCTACAGGAAGGATCAGACCACTTTGGGCTGGCTCAGTCTGACCAGCGGAAAGAGGGTTCTCTTGGTAACGGCTCCTTCGGGCGTGTAGCGAAGTTGAATAAATTCAGCTCATGATACACAGTAGGGATGGCGAGCTGGGGCTTTATGGCCCTCTTTGTTTCCACAGTGGGGTCTCAGACATGGGGAGATGTGCTCGGCACCCAAGGTTTCAAAGGAGGCATTCTTCTGGTCCTGTAGTCCGTTGAGCAGTGCTGTGGCAACAGCTACAAGCCCAACAGTTGCTATGCGAAAGACCCCCAACTGAAAACACTGAAACCCACTCACTGCCATCAAATTGAGTCCAACTGATAGCGGCCCTATAGGACAGGGTAGAATTGACCCTGTGGGTTTCCCAAACTGCAATTTTTGACAGGCATATACTTACTAAGTTTTCCGTTTTGCTTGCGTTTAAGGCCAAGGACTTGGATCCCTTAGGGCCAGCGTTTATCTTCCTGCCTTCATGGCTCTGTGTTATCATCTTTCTCCGGCATCTTTAACAAACCAACACCCTGCCATCGGGTCTATCCCAGCGGCCCTGTAGCGCAGACCACAGCCACTTCATCGGGTTGCAGAGGCTGAAGATCTCGACTGGAGGGTAAGGCCCCGTCTTTCTCCCGGAGCACAGCTGGTGAACTTGAGCCACTGACCCGGCACTTCACTGCCGCCTAATGCTCTGCCCACCAAGCCACGCCCAAAGACCAGCTAGGTGCCCTCAGGACACACTCCCTGGTCCTGCCCCAGCCTCAATAGTCTTACCTTTGAGCCCACTGATGAAGCCACCAATGTCTCAATCCATCTTCCTCTTCCCCTTCCGCCCTTCTCCCAATACTTACTAAGCATGATCTCACCTAATCAACCGTGGGCCAACATACAGAAAACGTGTCGGAGTACCTTTCACAAATAACCTCTTATTTCCTGATGTGCACCTTTCACATTTCATGCCAGGAAATCCAACACAACCCACTGCCAATGAGTGGATCCCAACTCAGCAACCCGATAGGACAGAGAACTGCCTCTGGCTGTCAATCTTCCTGGGAAGTAGGAAGCCTCATTTTTCTATGAAGCAGCTGGGCAGCTTGCCCTGATGTCTTTGCAATTAGCAACCCATCTCACACTCTACTTCATCACCAGGGCTCCTTGCCTGGAAAGCGACATCAAACTAGAACCATTGGTACCTCATCCTCATTTCAAAGCAAGTCACCGTCATTGAAATGCAATACTGTCTTACAAGTTTCCTTCAACAAAGTCTCAAGTTGACCTTCAGACCAGAAGTCCAACTTCCCTGCCTTCTCCCCATTCTAAGTGACAAGTCCCCAGGATCACCATAGCTGTGTTCTCGTAATACACAAAGTCCTATGGGAATTAATAACAATGGAATCAAGTTCTTCTCCCCCAGTTCCACTCTCAATCTTTTCATTCCAATTAAAAGACTCCTAGAAAAAAATGACAACTTCCCAAAGCTACCCAACTTTCCTGTAATAGAAGCAGGTCACTTTTCACCTGGTTCAGGCCATTTTTTTGTGTGTGTGTGCATCACTGCCTTCTGGTGGTGGGAGTAGGAGGCCCAGCCGTTGCTCCATGGAGCTGGAATTGAACCTCCATCCCAGTGGGTCGCAGTCCTGCGCACAGCCACTATGCCACTAGGGCTCAGCCCCACAGGCCACATTTTGTTTTTGCCTAATAGGCAAGTTTTGCAAAGGGCAGGTCAAGATGACCTTAACTGAATTTTCATTCTTCCTAAGTATTTACCCAGAAAAGCAAACCAGTGTTCAAATGAACATTTTTCCAAGTTGTATCAAATTACCTGGTTACCATCGGTCCCTACTTATGAAAAGGGCTTACAAATAAAATGAAAATGTTCCAGTTAATGCTTAACATATGATTTAGTCACTGACATAGGATAGTAAATCCACATTTTAACCTAAATGTTAAAATGCACTTAAGGCCTTAAGTGCTTAGAGTATACTTAAAACCACCCACAAACCCTATTCTGATTCATCTGTAGGTAAGATTCACCAGTTCCACGGTCTCGGCTCGGGAAGCAAGCTTCCATTTCTTGGGCTTTGTACTTTCTTCGTCCTGTGCTGGTTGGCTGGCAGCCAAGTCCCACCCTAGCATACTCTGGATTTTTCTTGTAACTCTTGTTTGCAAGAGAGCAGCAAATACTAGTTAAATCCAACTCTCCCTCTATCACAAACAGCAGGAATTTCTATCAACTTAAGATTGCCAGTCTACAATTAAGCTATAAATGCTATTGATTTCACTGTGAAAGAATATACACTAGACTTTTTCCTAAATCCACATGGCACCCTTGCCCACACCAGGCAACCAAATGTGAACATGAGAAATCTGTTGCTAGTTCTCCAAAGGGCATGTCATGGTAATGGCACCGTTGTTTTAAAATCGCAAAGCTAAACTTTGGAACCAAGTTGGTAGGGGTCCACTTGTTCAAAGGGACTTTGGTACCTCTCCTTGTCCCTGTTCTCCTGCTACCTTCTTCTCAGCAGACATGGTTGCCACATGCCCTTCAACAGCCTGCCTGCAATCCTGACATCCCTTCTTACAGGAAGTAGCAGCAGGCAATTCTGTACTTGAGACTGTACCTACTAAAAACATGACCTACTTGAGGTGTTAATGTGGAGAGTTAACTTTTTGGTGTCAGAATAAATTAGCCTCTAAAAATTATGAAGCATATATATTAGAGTAAAATGGAAAGATATTAAAGATAGCAAAGATGCCACTTGTGGTTTCTTTTAATTCAAGAAATAAGTAGTTTTCCTACTAGCTTTCCAATTTCAATAAAGACCCATAACAGAGCCAACTGTAAGCGGATATAATCAAGTCATTAAGGACTCACAAGGGCCATAAAAACATACTAAGCTTCCTTGAACCTACTACTTACCGGCTAATTTTCAACCAGATGAATTCTTCGTAAGCCTGTCACAGGGCCCATTCCGGTTAATGGGAACCCCACGTCTGAGCAGAACTGCACTCCCCAGACTTGTCAGGGGTTGTGATCAACTGAGTGGGAAGGGAGCTGACTTGACAGCCACAAACAACAGAGCTTGCATTTGACTACTAACCCAAAGGCTGCTGCTTCAAATACAACAGCCACACCACCCAAGGGCCAGTCATCTACACTTCCATAAAGGTAATTACACATCACAACCCCCACAGCCTCCAGAGAGATCAGCTGACTCTAACACAGGGGGCCGGGACACGCTGAGTCAGAATGGACTCTGCTGGCATGAGAACAGTCCATCTATTGGTTAATATTCCATAGCAAACCATGATACCGTTATCTAAGGGTCTACACCTGGAATAAAAGTCACAAAGACCATTCTTTTTCCTTTGATAGTTACATTCCTTCTTTAATCTATGCTTTTAAAATCAGTCACTTCAACAGTTCCCCCTGAGCAAATCAATGTAAACCTTGTATCCATAAAGCACTGAATTAACCCTTGCACCGTGCCCTAATTCTCCATCCCTCTTCTCTCTACCCCCCTTCGTTTATTTGCGATGCTCCACTAAGACCACAATGGGGACAAGTAAAAGCATTAACCTGCCAACTTCTTTCAAGTAATATTTACACGGGTTTCCTTTTTTTTTTAAAACAAATCTTTAATTTAAAAAGCCAACAAAAATATATAGTCAAGCAGTTTACATACTGCATACATTCTTAGTATCTGCAGGTATGATAAATAACAGAAAACAAAAGCAGATATATATACTATATTGCTTCTCTTTGGCCAGTCACCAGTATCATTCCTGCAGAAACAGGACATAAGTAAAAATGCGTAAGATAAAAATAAACAACAAAAAACGTGGTCTTAAAATAATTGTCCCTTAGTATAACCAAAGTATTTACCAATAATACAGTAAATGGGCTTTCAAATTTACTAAAATATGTAATACTTTTTACTGAAGCAGTTTGCTTTCCAAAAATAACACCTGTAGCAGTGACTTAAGGAGGAAACATTATATACATATATGTGTTTGTATGTACACGTGTATGTCCTTTTAATAGTTAAATCCTGGCTCTGTTCTATATTTAATAATGTCACATTCAAACTCCAGATTTCAGAAGCCATTCATTTCCCTACACAAACACTGTCTTAACACTCACAACAGCTGTCTAATCCCTCCAAACCAAATACTCATTTCGTATAAGGCAATACAGCTTTCTTCAGTATCCCAGAATAAAAACTCCTTCAAAAGTACATATTGTGATTTTACTGACTATATACATACCAGACACAAAAAAATTTGACAAGCAAAAGAGCTCATTCAACACATAGCAGCTTATATCTAAATAATCTAATATAATGTACATAATATAATAATCTAATATACATGTACATGTTTTCACAGTTGGACTTAAATTTACATTTGATATTTTCAGAAATATTTTTCCTGTAGGCCAATAAATAATAATTTAAAAGCTCAACAGATGAACATGTAGTATAAGAACATAGCCAACAAATCTTTTAAATCTTTAAAAACAGGTGCTTGAAGTCTTTTCTTCCGGTTAGGGAAGGCAGAATCTTCTAAATACAGTAAGAGAGAAATTCCAAAACTTTGGAAGGAACTGGCAGTTTCTGGACTTCTTGTGTGGACATTACTCTCCGGATTGACATACGACATAAATGTTGAAGGCTAGGAACTTGCCGTGGAGTGGCCCAAAAATATACACTTCCATCATGTGTCCTAATCAAAACAAAAATCACAAGCTCAGTCAGTCCAGTTGTCTGAGCTGGTGACAACACACAGCTACTAACCCCTGATGGTGGTCAGCGGAACCCCCTCCACAGGAATCCGCTTCTACAAAGAGGACAGCCTGACCACCCACAGGGGGCTTTCTCCCCTGCCTACAGAGTCCCTGTGCACTGGCACAGACTCAATGGTAATGAGGTTTTTTGTTGGTTTACTATATAAACAACTACCACCCAAGGCTGTGTATGAGATTCACAAAAGTTCACATTAAAACTGAATTACCATCCCAAAGAGCCGAATAAAAAGTACTTATGGGAGATTACTGACAATAAATATTCTGGTTATACCTTAAATTGCTTTTTAAAGAAAAAAGTATATTTACCCAGCAGCTAAAACACTGCCATCAGTAGAAAAGGCACAGCACAGACCATTGCTCAAAGAGGCAATTTGTACTGGATACTCCTCATCAATTCTCCAGAACCTCACCATTCTGGAAAAGAAATGAATTGTCCATGAGTAAGTAGTAGAATATTCCAGACAAAAGCAATCTTTTAAAAATCTGAAGGAAACATCATAGTATTCAGTCAGCTAGTGTCTGTTTCTCTCTCTCTCTCTCTCTCTCTCACACACACACACACACACACACACACACACCACACACACACTGCTGCAGCAATAAGTTTTCCATGTCCAGGTCTACTCCGTTCACAATTAGAAGCTTTCTCCTTACAGGTAGCCAGGGATTCCTAAAGATGTCTTTACATCAAATTCTTAATGTAATGTAAGTACAACAAGTAGGTTTGGTTTGTACCTAATGGTGTTTCATCTTAGCCCAAGATGTACCTTCTATGCCTCAGAAACCTTAAAGGCCCATCTCCAAAGACACTGAGACATTGTGAACACAATACAATACTAGTAATGTTTTGATACACAATGCTTGCAGGTACCTTGAATTTTACTGTGCTTTATGAGAGTTGGTTCATAACTAGGGGACTGCCTGCAGGAACACAGCAGAGAACGGATTTTTTCTATGAAAGCAGTTTGATAGCAATTCGGGGTGCTTGATCCCATATCCATGAAACCTCAAGGAAATGAAATAACTACACCATGTCTCAGCCTCTTACCAATAAGCTGCACCTATCAAGACACTTGAACTCGTGTTTCAATCTCAGGGGGTATAAACTAGTACTCTAGTTTCACTTTGGAAATTTTGTGGCTTCCATCTTTTACTACTGAACTTCTCTTTAGGCTGGCCCCAGAGCTAATTAAAATCCACCCTATCAAGATGACACATAAGGGGGCCGAGTCCCAGTGGCATAGTGGTTAAGTGAGGGACTGCGGCCCACTGGGTTGGCGGTTCAAATACAGCAGCAGCTCTCCAGGAGCAAGGCTGGGCCTCCCACTCCCACCACAGGGCAGTGATTGTCCCCCCCACCAAAAAAAAGAGTGCACAAGATAACACATAAGGAACACAAGGAAAGCTATATCGGACCTTAGTAATAAAGAGTATTCAGGCCACTACACTCCAAGATACACCACCCTCTCAAGTCTTTGTCTAGAAAAAAATAACTTTTAATCCCTAATTAAAAGGTTTTATTATTTTTAAATTAAAGCTTAAGAGTATTTCTGTCATGTAGAAATATCAAAAGAAATCCTTGAAAATCACACTCACTTATCATCGGCAAGGCTTGCAATGTGCAGTCCATCGTGACTAAACGACACGGATCGTACCCAGCGGTCATTTGCTCCTCCGGCAAATATTGGAGTAGGTGGGGGGAACAGGTGCCTGCAGGCAAATCCAGGTTTTCAGGGATCACGTCAAGAAACAAAACTTTCCAGGTACAAAGCACATTCTTCTATGGATCCGGTTTAAGGTGAAGTTAGTAAGAATCCCCAAGACCAGAGTACCCTTCAAGTGGAGAACTGAGCCCACTCCGAGCTAGAGTGATCCACAACTTGAGAGCCAAAGGGCAGCATTTACTGAAGACCAAGCTTCAGTGGATTTGGAAAGGAGAAATGAAAGTCACACAGGAAAAAAGGGGTGCGATGACGATGCGCTGAAGGGACTGCATGGATGGAGTGATCGGGATGTATAGGGAGCTGCTATGCTCTAATGGACTTGAAAACAGTTAAAACCTTATCATCATCCCATCTATGAAAGGGGCCTTAGAACAACTGGTTGTGTTTTTAACTGTTAGTTGGATTTTAACTTATTTCCACAACATGAAAATACTTAAGATCTAGCTAAACCTTAACTATTTAAAAATAATGCTTCTACAGATTCAAGCACAGTAAACTGTAATAATGGCATCAAGAGAGAAATTGGGTTCTTTGCTTTTTAAAGTAATTATATACAAAGCTTTGCAGCATTATTCAAAGGCTTAAAAATAACACCAAGTCTTACCATTATGCTAGGCTGCCATGTTGGTGAGTCTATCCCTTCACGCAACTACTTAAGCGCTAGCTATGCTGATGCCAAACATCCCTGATGGCCTAAGTGCGCTCATGCTGTACCCACCCAAATTCCATCAGGATGCCTCCGGTGTATGGATCCCAGATAAACACTCGAGTATCATAAGATGCGGTAGCCAGTAAGGCTCCATCAGGAGAAAAGTCACAAGCTACAACATCGTGGTGATGGCCGTCCAGCTTTCTTATCATGGTGTATTTGTCCATATTCCAAAGGAAAACCTGCAATAAAAATAAGCGGTTAAAGCTTCCTTCAAGTACACAGAGGGGAAAAAACCCACCACATTTAAAACTAAAAAATGCTAAATTTAATTTTGATTATATTAAATGAAACATTATAAATTATGAGTAATTAAAAGAATATGCTCAGTGTCATAGATTACAATCAGTCTTTTAAAGTTAATTAAAACAGACATGCAAATTCTATTTCAAATGTTTCTGTTAAATGTTAATTTAAAAATAAGCCTACACACAAAATAAAGGCAATCCAGTTTAACCACAAAGTTATACTGAAACCCATTTATTCAAAAAATTAATTAAATATACAGAAATAAATAGGGTTAAGTACTACAAACCCCCTTTTTTTCCATTTTCCAGGAACTACCAAATATTTTAAATATACAGACAGAAAATGTAAGGTTAACAAATTGTTACTCCATTGGTCTCTCCCTTTGAGATAATCACTTGTTTACAATAGACTTGGATCGCCAACGTGCGCCTAGGAAGAGAAACAGATACTACAAGCAAAGAGAATTTTCACAGCCAAAGGAAATCTCTTTGGTAAACGACAATGAAGTTAAACCACATTACAAAACGAACTTTTTAATGAAAATTACACAATCACATATCTTGCATCAAAATTTACCGATCTAATTTTTCCCACTGACCACAATTAGTAAATTTAAGTATAAAGCATTTAAATTACATAAGTATAAGTTTGCATATAGTTTTAGATTCTTAAAGCTCAGCGGTTAAGCTGTGCAGAATAGTTCTAAGCATTACTTAATGTATATTTCAGTCTGTTAAATTAAATGTGAGCTTGGAGGTTTATAATAATCCAAACATCACAATCTCTCCTCCTCTTTTGCGTTAAGAAGTCCTTTTCCTTATATATATATATATATATATATACACACACACACACGCTGTGTATATATTTAGATAGATATATACTGGTATATATGTTTTTTTTCTGCAGATACAATAAATTATTTGGAAGATAAACTCAAGTTTTATATCAGATAAAAGATTTAAGGTACCTCTAGTATCTCAAAGAATTCTAAAAAAGACTACAGAGAAACCATTGGAAAGCCCAACACTTTACTTTAAACTGGTTTCACTTTTTGGACTCCCGTTTTCATCAAACTGAAAGATAACATTTACTTGGAGGAGCCAGTAGGTTCCACTGAGGAGAAAACTATTTTAAAAAAGAAAAAAAAAGATAGAAAGAGAAGCAGAAAGTGGACATCGACCAGCACCTGTGTACGTACAGTACACCTTGCAGCCGAATGCAAGGTCACTTCATCCTACGGTAAAGGTCGCCCCCAGCCCGGCAGCCAGAGATGCCACTCTTTCTGCCCAGCTAACACCATTGTGCGCCTGTGTGCGAGTGGTGCCAGCATAACCTCAATCACACCAATATTGCTGCCACCACCTGTGACAGGGAAAGCAAGAAGCATATGGAAAACACACAGCCTAAAAGAGCAATGTCAACATCTAGCTTTGTTCTTCTTAGGATTTTTAACGAACTAGACTAGCTATTTTGTTTTAAACTACCAACACTTTGCAACTACCCTTTTAACATACTAGTTAGCTAAGTAAAATGCATTTCATCAGCTTCCCATCCCCCATTAAAGTGTAATGTGATTAACAAATGTACTCAGACATTCATCATTTTCATATACATATATACACCCGGAACTAGTATGCCCTCTTTGCATGTAACTTAGAGCTGGCGGACAACTCTTAAGAGTGCACAACAAACAAAACCCTCCAAGGCATTTACTTTAGTTGTCTACAGGCATGTTATATAAACCAGACCATAACACATTTCTTCTACAATTCATTCTAGGGTATACATAAACGCTATTATTATTGTTATTATTAATATTCTTACTGATGTTTTAAGTTACTTTTTTGGTTTTTTTTTTTTTTGTCAGTTAAATGTCCAGGACCAGCTGGGACTTACAACTTTAAAAACAGCAAACTGGACAAAAAAATAGAACAACAGAGAAAATAATTAGCATGGGAATGCCTTTAATATTTGAACTAAACTCTTTTACAAGCATATAAACTTCCTACCTAGATTGTACCAAAAACTATTTGCTGTACCCTTACATTTTATTATTTCTAACTAAAAAGACCCCAACTTTTCACTTCACCATCAGTAACTAGATTAAATTAGTTTCCTTCATGCAAATTCTCCCTCAACATAAAATAAGACATTTAAGATATTCATGACACCGAGCAGTCTTAGAGATTACTTGGATTTGAAGTGATTATGCACACAATATTATAATCCAAATTACACTGAATGGACAAGAACTTTAATACATACTGCTTTGCTGGCTCCAACTGAACACATCATAGACGAGTCAGGAGAGAAAGCACAGCTGTACACCCAGTTCTGATGCCCTCTCAATACTTTCACCATGTTTCCTGAACAGAAAAGAACGCTCTGTTAACTCTTGAGTCATTTAAAATGAGTAGCAATTCAACATGACAATAAATCAAAGATCCACAAACTTCTACAGTGAACACGATTATGTAGCATTGTTATCTACGAACCTAGGCGGTAACATGCTTGTTTTTGTAGATCAAGTTTTATTAAATGCAGTCATGCCTGTTTACTCACATACATGGCTTCTTTGGCCTTACAAAGGCAGAGTTGAGTGACTACTCAAAGATACTCTCATCCACACACCTGAAATGCGTATTCTTTTGTTGTTGTTCTTGTTGTTTTTTGGGGGCAGGCATCACTGCTCTCCGGTGGTGGGAGTAGAGGCCCAGCCCCACTGCTGGAATTGAACCTCCGTCCCAGTGGGCCACAGTCCTGCGCACAACCACCACGCCCCCGGGGCTCAGCCCTGAAATGCGTATTCTTTTAATGAGAAAAGGATCGATCTACAGCAGAAACTGGGACTTATTGATGATTATCTTAAAAATGCTTTTTCATCCTTCTTACCCTCTAATTAACTGACATTTCACACCAAAGTTCCACATTGCACATCAGAAACCAGACTTACTTAATTCTAAAGATGCAATGAGAATAAGACAAAGTCCTTACTCTCTTGTTGCACACACGTTTAAAATTGTTATATAAATATACATAAATCCCAGTTAATATGCAAAGTAAAATTAAAATGAATTAAGAGTTTTAACTGTTGGGATTTTTCCCATAGCTGAGGAATCAACACTGAAAAAATGCTGAGGAAATTCCTCCGGGCCTGACCATGATAGCTTATCATTTTATAAGATGGTGGTTACTACCATCAGCAGAACTGTTTCCAAATAGTGAACTTTGTTCCCCTAACACTCAATTTAAGCTATGTAACATTGGGCTGAGCCCCGGTGGCGTAGTGATTGTGCGTGAGACCGCAGCCTACTGGGTTGGAGGTTCAAATCCAACAGCAAGACTGGGCCTCCTCCCACCACCTGAGGGCAGTGATGCCCCCAAAACATAAGCTATGTAGCATCTGAGAAAAACCTATAGATTTCTAGATTAAGGGGCTCTTAAAAATGCAAACTGTTTCTTCTTCCCTGCATCTCTGCCCTGGTGGGAGCAGGAAGCCTAGTCTTGCTCCTGGAGAGCTGCTGCTGGATTTGAACCGTCAATCCTGTGGACCGAAGTCCCACACAACCACTGCGCCACCAGGGCTCAGCTACGTAAACTATTTTACATTGTGAATAGATGCTTACCTCTGGTCCTTCACAACACTTTATAAATATCTCGGTAGTTTTAGAAAAGGCTCACGCACTATTGAAATCGACAGCTTCATTATGTAGAGTGCCTTCCTTATGTAAGAAAACGACCCCTTAACATGTTATAAATTGTAGCATAGAAATTATGTTCTAATCTATACCTTACTGGATTACTAAATTATATCATTTTGCTATTTCAAGATCAAGTTTTTACTAAGCAAATTCAAGAGTTAATACTCCTTGATGTAAAGGAAAATAAACTAATGGACTAAAACCCTTAAACGAACTCAGGTTTTGGCCTCAAATAGTTGAAATGGATCTGCATAGTTAATTTCTGACTATCAAGAGTAATTGCTGGCTCTTATGTCTTTGTATGATCTGTACAGGGATAAGAACCAAAGGATTAAGCAGAGAAAAAGAAACTTGGCTTACTTATAAATGCCTCAGATGAATCAACACCTTTCAACAGTAATATCAAAACCCAAATGCCTTTTTACAGCCCAGGAAAAGGACGTACCATCATCTTTCAGGTCCCACACTCTCAGAGTTTTGTCTCGTGAAGCTGAAACTAGGATCAGGCTCCCATCTGGAGCAAAAGTTAAGTCTCTGACCACTTCATTATGATCTACCAAGTTAAGGAGGAGTTTTCCTAGATGAAACAGATTTTAAAAAGACAATGTTAACATCTTTTAAGAACGAGTTGCTCACCATTAAAAAAGCAAATGAAAAGAAACTATACCTCTTTCATTAAACTGTAATGCAGATTTAAGATTTTACATGGTTTAAACATGAATTCTTTCCAGGGTAGCAAGTCTAAATTTATTTGAGTTATAAAGATAAAATTGCTGAAATGCAAACAAAAGTGCTGGACCAGGTTAATGTAATCAAGAAAAACCCTTACCGTAATTTTCTCAATTGTTTGTATAATTTAAAATTAGAGGATATTATAATTTAAAATTTGTCGATATTACAGAATGCCCCAGAGGATGCATATTCCTCAAATTCATAAATTACTGAACATAATCTCACTGACAAAATACTTTATTCATATATTACTGTAAGAAGTTTGTCCTTTGGAAAATCTATGAACTTTTAGCCAAATTTATTGATAACCTAATGCCACTCTTTGTTAGTTCATGTGATGTCTTCTGATGTGTGCTTAGTCATTTAATGCTCATTCTTCTACTCAAATTTTTTTATTTCTAGTGTTAGAAATGCTTGTAAACAATGAACAATACATTTGTTTTTCAAAGTTTTAGGGTGAACATTTAAGCAGCAAATTGGTCTGCCATACAACAAATCATAGAAAAAAATATTCCATGTTGTGACTGCCAGCCCTGCCAGGTGTCACCACTCTCCTTATGTCCAACTCTCCAGGTTCCCTGCCCCTCTTCGCTCTTGGGTAAATGCTGCTTGCTTGGTATCATATATATTTGGCTAAAAGGTGATCTCTGGGAGCTGCTTAAAGGGTAAAAGGTATTTGAGGCCATAGTCTCAGCTGTTCCTCCACCTCTTATGAGTTCAATAAGCTGGTCTCTTCTACAAGCTTGCGTTTTTGTTTTTCATTTGAATCTCATTCTAGCCAGGACTTTTTCTTTAATATAGATTTTATTGGGGGCTCTTGCAGCTCTTATAACATTCAATACATCAGTCCTATTAAGCACACTGTACACATACACATGTTGCCACATGTATTTCCAAACATTTTCTACTTGAGCCCCCAGCATAAGCTCCTCTTTCCCCCTTTCCTCTAGTTCTTCCCCAGCCCCCCAGGATTTTCTACTGTGGTTCAGAGCTGAGGAATTAGGAGTTCTAACAGGCACCACCTATTTCTTCTGGTCTCTAAGAGGAAGCTGTGAGGCATTAGTCCCAAGGACAAATTGCTTCTTTGTATCTTTGATTTCATCTCTCCCTCTGCCCCATACGGGAGGAGACCGTAAGTTGTATCAAAGATGCCACTTACAAGCTTTTAACACGTCAGAAGGTACTCACCAAACAAGGATGTAGAATATTACTATCTTAACAAACTATGTTATGCCAATAATGAGCCTAGAAAGATGTCTCCTGAGATTATGGTTCTTAATCTTTAAGCCCAGACCCAGACCCATGAAAGATTTTGTTATGTCTAAGAAGTTTCCATAACTGTGCTCCTTATGAACTTTTTTATACACCATAGATACTCGAGTATAAGCCAACATGAATATCAGCCGAGACACCTAATTTTACCACAAAAACTGCATTAAAAACGTGTTGGAAAACTTGGCTTATACATGAGTATATATAGCACAAATATCCATACTGTACTTACATATTTACATAGTATGCATAACAACCTCCTTCATAACTACTCACAAATGTTGTGTTGCTATTACTTCCCCCAAATAAAGAATGAAAGGCACACTGCACTTTTGAGTTGGTTCAGACTCACAGTGACCCCTGTACAAGGTAGAATGGCTCCGGGAGTTTCTGAGTCTGTAACTCTATTACCTCTGTCTAATTACCCAAAGAATTCAACTTTCTGGCCTATCTAGTTAAACTTAAATAAACCATCAAAAACCGTCCCCCAAAGCTAGCTAATGATTGATGAAACCAGTTTGCTTTGAAAGCACTTAAGCTATCAACGATTGGAAATACCAGGACACTTTGCTATTTAGGCCCAAGAATTTAATTACTAGCTGGTGTGTTAGGTGATAACTAAACATTCTCTCCATATGCCCTTCCAGCTACATTATTCTCTTAAAATTGACCAAGCAGTGTGAACTCTTATGTACTCTTCCTAAATTAAAACCATGACTGGATAAATGTATTCAGACCAACTAAAAAGACCCTGCCAGAGTACCAATTCCTGTGTTTTCATTTGTTAAAACCGTCAAATCGTGTATTTCTCTGTCTTCAAGTAGCACTCTGTCATCATACAATAATCAGATCTGAGTAAAAAACAGCTGACTTAATGAAGAATCCATACCTGTGTATACATCCCAGATTTTGATACGCCCATTGTTCAACCCTGTAGCAAGGAGTAGCTGATCTTGGCCAAACTTGAATCGATGCCATTCTATATTTACACAGCGACTTTGTTTTTCTGGAATTGAAGACCCAAAAGCCAGGCTCCAGACTATATCTCCACAGTCTATAACATGCTCACGAGGCTTATTTTTCTGGCCGCCATCACTATTTTGTCTTGATAATCTTAAGCTACTTGAATTGGTGACATTCTTCGTGCCATGCAAGAGACTGGAGTAGAGCATTAAAAAAAAGAAGAAAAAGATGGAAATCAACTTATTTTATTTAATCTAGACACCAAATTATTTTTGTTTGCTTGCTTATTAAGACCCAACTTGAATCTGATTACAGTGGTACTAAATAACAACAGGATCTGACAGGCAGGAAGGCAGACAGTTAGTTACTACAGAGTGAGGAGGCTTTAAAAAATTCATGGAGAAATGGAATTAACATAAAAATATTTTTTCCAGGAACTTTTGATGCCCCCTCCGCTAAGGCTATGACAGCATAACCAGTAACTTCAGATCATTAACAAGGTTAAAAAATAAAGTAGTTTATAACATATTCATCTTCCAAATTTTCTTCATGCAAGTAATAGCACTTTCTCTAAAGTAATAGGCAATAAAACAAATTATGAACAAAACCTGGGTAGTCTACTAGACACGAAAAGCAGGGCAAGCTCAGACTTAGTACACAGTACACTTTAGAAAAAGTTCCAAATATACATATGTAGCTAACCCCAAGTCAAGGAATAAGAACATTAAAAAAGGAATTTCACAATCTAGGCTCCACTGCTATCTAATATTTCAGCTTCTGCTGTGAAATCCAAAGTGAATTCAAAAAGCTCCATGGGCACTGGCAGGACACAACTACACAAAAAAGGCACAATCCATTTTGCATTCTCATCTCAATGCAGAAACTGAAAAGACACCTTCAGTTATGAGAGAAAAGAATTCTATAATGGAACAAGGCCAACTAATCTTTTACAAAAGTTTCTCAGTAAGTATATTTAATCTGTAGTTAAAATGCATTTATAACACAGTCTGTAAAGGAAAACAAAGCATCACAAATGGTTATCTGTTAACACAAAGGAGAAGAGATCTTACAAGTTCTTAAGGCACTGAGACCACGGAACAAGTTTCACTGTCCGATGTCCTTGCGACCAAGCAAAATATGAACCATCAGGAGCAAAAGCAACAGTCCAGTTTTCACGACCACATTTCTTATCAAAAGGAGCTGCTGGAGCTAAAAGTTCTCCTATAGTACGTGATCTCACTAAAAAGAAAAAACAAAAACATACATTTCATAAATTAATGCAAAAGACTAAAGTCATTCTGCAAGAAAAGTATCGATTACAAATTATAGTTCTTTCATCATTACACCAAGGAATGCTTTCTAAGATGATCTCTAACACAAAGGTCTTTCTCCGGTCCAGATCACAAAATCCTCACATGAAAAGCAACCCAAACTTCAAACCACATTTATTTGTGATCAGCAAATAGGAGTCCTTAGACATTTTGTTAATGAGCCACAACTAACTCCCAAATGGAAGCAAAGCAATTCTTCTGGTTTTTTAGGACAGTTTCAGACTGTTTTAGGACAGTTTCATGTACCTAGAAATACTCAGATTTAGCACTCATAACAAAAACTGACATATTATCAGCACTTACAGTTTTACTTTCCTATTAACAAGCAGCACAATCAACCAGCTCCTATGTATATCTATGTGCTCATGCCAAGTCAGCCTGAAGTTAATTCTGGAAGGAGAACCTCTACTTCCTGAACTTGTCACCTTTAAGTTGGTCTTGATTTCAGATTTTGCTATTTTCCCTATCTCCTGCTGTAAATTTTTGTCAGTAAACTGCAGCTCTCAAGCTATAGGCAACTCAAAAAAAATTTTAAGATTACTCAAATGTTGGTGATTTCACAGCAAAAATAGATTTATGGCTCTTGGACCATTTTCAAATTGTTGAGAGAGAAAAAAAATTGTTGAGAGGGGCAGAATTGGCTTCAGTTTCAAAAATTTGCCCACCACTTGTCTAGCTTTCTGATTACCTATTTTGTATTTGGTAGTCCATTCAACTCTATAGCGCACAGTAATATGTATTTTTAACCATTAAATACTATAAGGGGGCTGAGCCCCGGTGGCATAGTGGTTGTGCGCGGGACTGCGGCCCACTGGGATGGAGGTTTAAATCCAGCTCTATGGAGCAAAGGCTGGGCCTCCTACTCCCACCACCTGAGGGCAGTGATGCCCCCCAAAAATAAATAAATAAATACTATAAGATATTTTTTTGTTTTTTTTTTAGGCATCACTGCCCTCTAGTGGTGGGAGGCCCAGCCTTTGCTCCTGTGAAGCTGGAATTGAACCTCCATCCCAGTGGGCCACAGTCACACGCACAACCACTACACCACCAGGGCTCAGCCGGCTATAAGGTATTTTTTTAAGTCTGTGGAGAAATTCCATTCTCTTTTAATTCCACTTTTACTTGCCATAACTTTTTAAAGCCCTCTCATGTTTATTTCCCAAAATAAACTTCATTTGGTGACATTTCCATGGTCTGAATATGTACTATGTCAACAGCTAGTACAGCACCTGGCCTGGCAGATGTTCAGCCAATTGGCTATGTGAATAAGAGTATAGTTTATACACATGTAATAAACTCCTATTCTTAAATGATTCAGACATGTTTCTTGCTCAATTCTTGGATACTTAACAAGTGTGTCATGGTTTTAAAAGGAAAAACAAAAGACGGAGGAAACCCATTTAAGACCAGACAATTTTCATTTTAATAACACAAAATCTTCCAGTCACCTCACCCACCTACCACTCCTGACCTAAAATAAGCTTGAATCTCTGCCTATGTAATTCTTTTAACCTTTGAGTTTCTACTACTTTTAAAATGACAATGTTTGGGTTGTTTTTTTTTTTTGGGGGGGGGCAGGACTATGAAGTTCACAAAAAAAAGGGAATAGTTTAAAAATTCAAGGGCCAAAAAGCACTATCTTTAAAAACAGAAAGACCCAGTCCCCAATCAACACCAGTTGCTGCACCAGCAGCTTTTAAGTCACTGCGAAGGCATTTGAGCATTTCCTAGTCTGGAAAAACACCCAGCCCAAACCCATTCTGAATCATGGGGACCCTACTGGAGAGAGGTCAACTGCTCCTTGAGGTTCCCACATCTTTCCAGAAGCATCATCTTTCTTTCATGGAACAGCTGGTGGATTTGTGCCACCCACTTTTGTGATCTGCAGCCCGACGCTTCATTTATTATTCTCCAATGCAAAGTAGAGCACACACCCCACCACCATCACCCACGTGGATGGTGTGGACCCCTGTGGGCCCCAGTGTGGGACTGCAATCCACAAGGAGAGGGCGGGGCACTGCACTTTATACTCCAGAAAAGTTACTGTCTTGGAAAACCCCAGAGGGTGCTGATTCAGCACTGGCTGAACTCTGTGGGTTAGTAATTTAAATGGAAGCTGCAGTGTTACAAATATTTTACCAACCCCTCCCCCACCACCGCCACCTTTAATTTACGGTGTTCTCTTGCTTGTTAACAGGTTTATCAAATGATTTCAGTAAACACTTATTTACTGGTACAGTATTATACACCATAGTTCGAAATACAGCACTGGGATGGGGGGATTGTGGGGGAAGGAAAAAAATCCTCACTGCACTACCTTAACTGTTTCGTATTAAGTTTCCTAAGAAATGTATAATTTAAAGGTCTCTATAAGGTACAGGTCTGTATAATGTAGAGGCTGCCTACCAAAGGAAACCAGCCAAAACACTACATAATCACCCCCTGTACCGTTGTCATACATAGGCATCTGAGTCACTACAGAACAAAGCAAACCAGATTTAGCGCCTGCTTCACTCCAATTTCATAACCAGAAAGGGAGGCTCTGCGGCAGGCAGGACCGTGTGAACGAGGGCAGTAGCTCACGGAAGCAGCCCCACGTGACCGATTTCTTTCCTCATCGGTTGCTGCCCTGGCTATTCAACGTGGACTTCAAAAGGCAAACAGCCGCAGACTTTATTGCAATGCTAAACAAAGAACACATCCCAAGAACACCTAACAATGAAACCTAGCTATGGGAAGGGGGGGAAAAGGCTGCCATGGGAATGGTTCTCTGCCTTAGAAAGGTAACGAAATGAATCATCGAAATGAAGCCCCACTCAGCGAAATGCAGGATGAGCTATCTGTAGTCGTGCTGGAGGGGGGGTGGGGGGACACACACCAAACAACCCATTAAAGAGGAAACAGGGACGTTTCCCTTTTCCCTCTGTTTGCGTGACTTCTGTAGGTCCTCTCATAGAGGACAGCTAAAACGGAAAGGGGGCGTTGCCTTGTGCTCGGTGTATCTTTCAAATAGTTACTGTCACAAGAGGTCAAGTTCCCTCCACTCTAGCCATTCCACTTTCCCGACAAGGAACAAAAGCTCGGACTCCCCAGATAGCTGCTTCCAGACCGAAGGATTCACCCACACGCGGATGAAGGTCTGCGTTTGGGCTGCTGCGCCCCCCCCTAGAAAACCCGCCCCCACGCATTTCGGCAAAGGGATTCTTCGATCTCGGTTTGAAAGGAGGGAAATGGGAAGCCCGTTCCGTGGCCGCTCCGCGTGGGTAATGACCCCCGCCCAGCCGGGTCCCTAGCAAAGTGGGGCGCTTTCCTCCCGGCCTGGGGGTGGGGCTCGACGGCCCGGTCTCCAGCGGGGTCCGCTGGCCCTCACGCCCGGGTTCCCGACGGTCTTTTCCCGCGGCCGAGCAACACCCCACCCGAGGGCTCGGCTCCTCCCGGGTGCGCGCGCCTTGCCCATCGGCATCGAAAGGGTGTCTCCGACCGGCCCAGGAACCCCGGGAAGCGCCCCAAGAGGAAAAGCACCCCTCCACCACGACCCCGCACCCGGTCCACCGACCCCCACGAGAAGCCCGGGACCCGCCCGCCCAGCCACCCACCGCGCGCCGCCGGGCCTGGGCTCGCCCAGCCGGCCCCCTCGTGCCGGGCGCACTGGGGGCGCCCCACCCCCGCGCGCCCCCTCGCCCCTCCGCTCCCGCCCCCTGCGCGCCCCGGCTCCCCTCGGACTCGCCCAGCTTCCAGCCCAGCCTCCTCCGGGGGGCGGGGGGAAAAGTCCCCTGCACTCCGACGCCCGCGCGCGGTCCCCCTCGCCCGCCCGCCCTCCGGGAAGCCCGTCCCCTTCCTCACCGATCTCTTTCTCGTTGACCCTCGGGGGAAAGCTGGCCATCTATGGGGTACCGTCTGATCCTGGGGGCACGAGGCGGACGCAACGACCGAGAAGGGAACGAACGGCGAGCGCTGAGGGGCGTGGCGCGGGCTCGGTCCCTCCCGATCCCGAGGACAGAGGGGAGGGGCGGGGGCGGCCACTGGGACTTCCGCCGACGGCCCCGGGAGAGCTCGGGCAGGCCTCGGACCGCGCCGCGGAGGTCAAACTCAGACAATGGACCCCGTCCCTGCCTCACACCTGAGGACCGACACTCGGCTTCCGACGCGCGCCACGACAAACCAGACACTGGAGACAAAATGGCGGGCGGCGCGAGGGGTCTCGGCGCGGCGGGGGCGGGGCCTCGTGATGTCAGCGCCCGAGGCCCCGCCTCCCGACGCACGGGACGTGACGGCTCGGGGCGCCCGGCTGCTGGGTGGACCGGGCGTGGTCGCCGGGGGCCGGCGCGGGGGACGGGGAGGAGAACGTGCCGCCGGGACTGAGCCCAGGCCGGCGGGCCAAGGGCGGCTTACCTGGCTGCCTTGGCCCGGCCCCAGGGCCTGACCTGCTAGTGAGACGCTGAAGTGCCTGTCAAAGGGACAAATGTACATATAATGGCAAATAACTCCTACAATAAAACACATCGCGGCCCACACCAAAATATTGCATGGAGTTAAGCTGGCTAAATCCAGAACAAAATAACTACAAAAGCATGCTGGGCAGTTACGCAGATGCACCCCACTTGTCCGATCCCAGTTGTCCCCGAGAAGAACCAGGTAAGACTGGACTTGACCAGGCACGAGGACACCCCCACTCTGCCTTAGTCCAGGGTGGTCCCTGCCGCTGGTCCACGCCAAGCCCCACCCTCGCCCCGACCACACACACACCTGCAAAGGTGGGAGGAGGGGGGGAGGGGAGTCTGCGATGTGTCCCTTATGCCCGCCAGGGTAGATCCCACCAGGTTAGTTCAGAAAAAGGCCCTCCTACAGACCTACACGGATGTCTGGGTCCACCCTGAGGGAAAGCCAAGCCGGTGACTTCTGCTTTACTGGTGGCCTATTGACATTTTATTTTCTTTCTTTCTTTTTTTTTTTTTTTTTTGGCATGGCATATTGACATTTTCATATCCTTTCTGTGCACTGGAAACCTCATTCCAAAGGAGGGCTTCTGAGGCTGGGAATTTTAAAAATGTGACAGATTCCGGGAAACGTTGAGTAATCAAGACTTTTCAAGGGCTCTCCAATGACAACACGTACTGAATGTCTACTTCATCCCGCCCTTTTTTTTCTTTGCCTGGGTGTGTAATTCTTTAAATAGTGAATATTTCAAATATCTGGCTGGCAGATATGCTTCCCTTATTTTTCTGAATCACTGGGCGACATCAGCCAGTGCACCGATTGAAGGCATACTTTGTCAAACAGTAGGGTGGAGTGGGGGCGGATGTCAGGGAGAAGTAGGTAGTTGCTGGATATAAGAAAAACATTATTGTGGGCATCACTGCCCTCTGGTGGGGGTGGCAGGCCCAGCCTTGCTCCTAGAGAGCTGCTGCTGGATTTGAACCACCAAGCCAGTGGGTCGCAGTCCCGCATTCAACCACTATGCCACCGGAGTTCAGCCAAGAAAAAAAAATTTTAATATCATCTTGTAGTTCATCTATCAATTCATTTATACCAGTTGTGTTAGTTCCTTTCACCAGCTCCTGTTGAAGGTGCACTGATAGTTCAATGGTTAAGTGCTGTACTGCTCAACAAACAGAATATGAGTCAGGGAGAAAAGACCCCGTGATCTCTGGCAAAGATTACCATGGGTCCCCATAGAGTGGAAAGAACAGTAATGGAAACAAAAAAATACACTGGTGAAAACGGAAAGACACAGAAGCACTTAGCTGAATGGGCTAATCCGTGAAATGGACAACCATCCATCCAATCCACAATCCTGGGGCAAGAACTGGATGGTGCCTGCCTACCACTACCAACTGGTCCTGGATACTCAAAACAAAACAAATTTGTAAGCCAGGTGACCACCAGGATAGCATAGTGCTGGAATAAAATGTGCAACTGAAGGCAAAATCGTAACAGGTTTGTTGTCAGGCAGAGATTGATGGTACCCACAAGAGTGTATCCATAGTCCCCCTTCAGGTCTGAAAATGAAATCACCCCCCCTGTTAGAATAATCAGGTAATTTTAGATCAAAAGGGCTGTGTTTACCCAAGGAAGGATGGAACTAGGAAACATTAGGAGGAAGTGGGATAAAGAATGTAACATTGAAGACACTGCAATAGATACATTGTAACAAAATGTGTGTACATTGTTGAAATGATTATCTGCTCTGGAAACCACCTAAAATCACCTAAAGGTTTTTTTCAATGTGAAATACTTTGGTATGCTAGACAGTTTTCATTGTGTGTATTACATAATTTTTAATTTTAGAAAGTTTTTTTTTTTAATTACCCACTGGATGTAGACGTGATACAAACTCTACAAAGTATCTGTCTCCGGGCTGAGCCCTGGTGGCATAGTGGTTGTGTGCGGGACTGCAGCCCGCTGGGTTGGCAGTTCAAATACAGCAGCAGCTCTCCAGGAGCAAGACTGGGCCTCCTACTCCCACCAGAGGGCCGTGATGCCCACAAAAAAAAGGTACCTTTCTCCAGGAGAGCTGCTTATGGATTTGAACCTTAAACCTTTTGGTTAGCACTCCAATGCTTAGCACACTGCACCATCAACCAGGGAAAGCCTACGGGGCAGTTCTTCAGAGTCATAGAGCACGGCTATCACTATAAGCAGCAACGGTCTCAAGGGTACACAACAGGACCTCTTTCTTCTTCGAGGGGGAAAAGAGATCCCAAATTCAAATACAATTTATAGGGACCCATTTATGACGTCTTGCACAAAAAGACCCTCCATTTAAAGAATTGACGCAATGGCTGCAACAATGTGCTCAGACATCAGAAAAGGATGAGGGCAGTGCGGGCCGGCCGGGCAGTGTTTTGTTCTGTTAGACACAGGCTCACCTCGAATTCGAACTGACGACCACGACAGGGCTAAACTCGAACAAACACTCCGTTGGAGATCACCGGCATGAAGCCATCCTGGTCAACCCAGGAACTCACAGGCTCATCACGGAGCCACATACATAGGACGTGGAAAACTCACAAAACCAAGACTGGCCTAGAACGACTTGTAGTTGCTGGTAGGACTGCAGAAGCAGCAGGAGCATGATGGAGATAGAAGTGTTTTCAAGATTGGCTCATCACTCTCTGACCTTATTGGTTGAGGATGACTCATGACCTTGTGACCTTATGACCCCAATTTCTATGAAGGGAACACCCAGGCAAGTTCTGGAGGGCAAGATAACCCCCGCCCTGGCTTGGCCAAGGACAGTCCAAAAAGCTCAGTCTGCCTAAAGGCAAAGCGTTTTTGTTTTTTGTTTTCTAACTCGGTTGCTCCAAGGTCAGGAGCCTTGGTGACCTGGTGGCTATGGGTTGGGCTCCTAATTGAAAGATCAGAAGTGCAAAACCACCCCGAGCTCTGCAGGAGGAAATCTCATCTTCCTACTCCCTGAAGAGGCCATCTAAATCTCCGACACCGCAAGCCTCTAGCACAAGATAGACCTCTGTCCCCGTGGGTTTCAGAGAATATACCTCCTTAAGAATAGAAGGCCTCGGGCTGAGCCCTGGTGGCGTAGTGGCTGTGCGCGGGGCTGCGGCCCACTGGGACGGAGGTTCGATTCCAGCAGTGGGGCTGGGCCTCCTACTCCCACCACCGGAGGGCAGTGATGCCCCCCCCCAAAAAAAAAAAAAACAGAATAGAAAGCCTCCTCATTCTCCCAAGGAGCGGCTGGTGGTTCTGAACAGCCGAATTCCCACTTCAACGGGTCACGACTTGCACCACCAGAGTCACTACGACCCGACCCGGAATCAGCTCAACAACAATGAGCCTGTCATGTTTTACTTGTTTTCTTGGTCCATTTTATCATCTGTATACTCCTTCAATAGATGATGTAACATTTATTGGGCTCATGATGCACGCTACTGAGGTATGGCACTATAGAGTGTTTTCAGGGGAGGAACCCATTTAACACACAGTCGTATGAGAAGTCACAGAGAAGTCCCAGGCACATTTACAGATAGGTGGTTAGCAAGGTGACCACCATGCTACATTTGAACTCAAGCACGTCTGAAACTCGGCCTGAAAAGCAAAGACATGTTTCATACAAAACTAAAGACCATTGCCTTCTAGTCGAACTCACAGAAACCCCTCAGGACAGATTGGAACTGGGGCATAGGGTTTTCTAGGCAGTAAGTCTTCACTGAAGCAGTGTCATAGCTCTCTCCTGAGGCTGGTGGGTTCGAACTGCCAACCTTACAGTTAGCACCTTACATTTCAAATTTACCCATGTACCCTGTCATGTCTATATGCTATTGGGGGGCAGACATATGTCATACATGATTGCCCTCCATCGAAAGGAGCGCCTGGTCTCCTCCTGTGTACCAACAGATGTTAAGGGTCTCCATAGTTCTTGCTGAGCAGGTCTTTCCTTCTTCGCTTACCCTGGGTCCCGGCAGCCTTTCTCTTGGGTCTACCTCTAGCTCTACATGAAGTCTCTCATCGCCCAGCCTGCTTTCTCTCCTGAGTTTAAAATGTATACATTCAGAGACTGAAGAGGCAACTCAACATGGCGAAACCCAGCAGCCACCTTCCCTTCCAGACTGGTTCCACCTTTTCTAGTCCCTGCTCTTGCAGGGATGCCCAGTCACTCAAGCCGGTCTTCAGTCTTCTTCTAAAGTGACCAGATTTTAAGCAGAACACCATTAACTGGGGGTGGCGTGGGGAGGGAGGGTCTCTTAATTAAAAATTTGGTCTATATGGAGCAACAAAAATGTTCCTAGAATATAAAAATAGCATTGCAATATATTTATTTTAACTTTAGAATGCCACAGGACGTTGTTAAATTGTCAAAAAGTGGGATGTCTGGTCACTTTATCATGTGGCTTCTTAGACTCCCTTCTCTCCAACCAGCCCTCCCTGGAACTCACCAGACCACAAAAACCCTGTCAAGATGTCTGCTGTATTCCAGGGGTCCTCAAATTTTTTTTAAACGGGGCCAATTCACTGTCCTTCAGACTGTTAGAGAGCTAGACTATAGTTTAAAAAAGTATATATGAAAATATTTACTGCAGGGCTCAGATGAGTCAGTCGGCTGCTAAGCAGGACAGCATCAGCGGCAAAAACACCTGATGAGCCAGATAAATGGTCTCAGTGGGCCCCATGCGGCCCGCGGGCCATAATTTGAGGACGCCTGCTTATTCCATCTCACTTACCATAGTTCTGTTAGGTTGTGAGAACAAGAATCAGGGTGTCCAGGGGCAGGCTCCGAAATTCAGGCTCTGAGCAGGAAAGTGGGCAATACACCTGGATGGGTCGCTCTAGGCCAGATAAGCTTAATTCAGCCAATAGGGTCAACCAGTTCCGTCCATCACACCTCCCAGTGGAGGGCCTGAAACAGCCAGAATCCCATGCAGGGGTGGAAGGTGGGGGTTTCTTCTATTTCTCTAGAGGCTCTTTGGAGGGTTTGCAGGTCTTCTGGTGCGGGTGTGAAGTGCCCTGGGGATGCTTGTGTCAAACTTTAAACTTCTTCTATCCCTTATAAAACCCACTTCGGAGTGAATTCTTTCTCTCTGGAAGCCAAGGACAGAGGTCTTTTCCACCTATGGAAACCTAACCGTTTGACAGTTTTCCACACCAACTGTCGTATCAGTGCGCATACCCCCATCTTCAACACATTGAGGTAGCAAAAATTGCTAAGTCTATTTTTTTTAATTTGACAATCTTTTAAATTTTTAGCAGTTTTGTGACCTTGAGCAAATGATTTAACCGCTCTCTGCCTGAGGCTCTGCATCTATAAAATGGGGGTCGTTAACAATAACGAGGGCAGGCTGAGCCCCGGTGGCGTAGTGGTTGTGTGCGGGACTGTGGCCCAGTGGGACGGAGGTTCAATTCCAGCAGTGGGGCTGGGCCTCCTACTCCCACCACGGGAGAGCAGCGATGCCCCCCCCCCCCCAAAAAAAAAAAAAAAAAAAAAACAATAACGAGGGCACCAGAATTTTGAGGCTTTGATGAGGGCAAATATTTAGAGCGGGGTTAGGCAAAGTGTAGGCATTATATTTAAATAAGTACCAGTTAGTTTTTTAACATGGCATATCCCCAGCTAACTGCAAAGCTGAATGATCAAAATCTCAACCCAAAAACAAAGTTGGCAAAAAGACATGAAAACAACATTGGGCATATGTTCTGGAAAAGAGCCATTTTCAGAACAAAACTGACCCAGCCCACCAAAAATCCAGTTCTAGTCGATAGCCCTCCCTTCAAAGTTCACGCTTGAGTCGCTCAGAAAACAGTGGTGTCAGGTGATATCTGCGAAGGTCAATTTACCCAGAATTTGCTTTGCAGATATGACTTCTTTTGAGATTTCTGAACCAATATTTATTATCTGAAGTGTAACTTTCTATTATGTAAGTGAATTTCCCTCATTAACTTTTTTTCACAGCTCAGTAAAATATTGTATTAAAAACTGGGCACTTTCATATATCGCTATGCCTTTTAAGAGATGTTTTTCTGCACCAGTTTAAAAAAATCATTTGTAGACTGAGAGAGGCACATAAGCATAAGAGAAAGGTAAAAACCCACCCTACATGCCATTATATCCATTCCAACTCAGAGCGACCCTAGTCATTTGCAAAACTCAGTCTTTTTTTTTTTTTTTTTTTTTGGCATCACTGTCCTCTGGTGGGAGTAGAGGCCCAGCCTGTGGTGGTCGTGTATTCGATATGTCAATTTCATGATTGAGATGTGGAGGTGGAGTCTAGCCTGTTAATCTGGAGATAGCCATTGAGTAGCCAATGAGGCCTCCGTGTGGGCATGGCTTTCTCCTGAGACTTCTGGGAAATCTCGAGATATTTCCCTCGTGGAGATGAGAGGCTATCTCCCCAGTTGTTGGGAGTCAGTCTCAGAGACAACAAACTATGGACAAGACAAGATGGCAGGTCCAAGGAGCTGAAGGAGCCGGAGGAGAATTATGTGGCCTAACCCTGATGGAACCAGACCTGTGAAGCTGTAGAAGCCACATGGAGACCCCTGCCAGCACTGAGTTGCTTCTACCACCACTGGATGCTGTTGGTGACCCCTGAGCCCTGAAAGCGAAGCACCATGGGAAGACCCCTGCCAGCGTCGGGATTCTGCACCCACTGGCCTGTGACTTCATGTGTCGGAAGGAGACTTTATAGACTGGTATCAGGCATATGAGCTAATATCGGACTTATGACTTTGAACTGGACTGGGTTGGGATGCTTTCTCAATGTTCCATTTCTCTTGTATACAAACCTTACCCTTATGTCCATATGCGTGTCTATGAATTTGTTTCTGTAGTCTACCCAGACTAACACATCCCCTTATTTTGTTTAATTCTTTGACTTGTTTAAAACCCCTGCTGAAAATTTTCCTTTCCATCCTAGATAGTGTGAACTCCAGTGCTGGTGAAGAATGTTGAAAGTTCCAAGGACTGCCAAAAGAAGCAACAAATCTGGCTTGGAATAAGTACAACCAGAACGCTCCTTAGAAGCAAGGATGGGGGCTGAGCCCCGGTGGTGTAGTGGTTGTGCATGGGACTGCGGCCCACTGGGACGGAGGTTCAATTCCAGCAGTGGGGCTGGGCCTCCTACTCCCACCGCCGGAGAGCAGTGATGCCCCAAAAAACAAACAAACAAAAAGAGCAGTGATGCCCCAAAAAACAAACAAACAAAAAGACATTGACGTAGCCAAGGTCAACACCATGGTCAGACCCGACGGTGAGAAGAAGGCATACACCCTACTGACTATGATCCTTTAATGGTGCCAATTTTATTGACACCATCTAAACTGAGTCCAGCTAGCGAATGCTAAATATAAACTTTTTGTACTAAAAAAAGAGAACATTACATTTACTAGAAGAGACATCTTTCCTCCCTGAAACTTCAAAAACTCTTTTGCTGAAGAATTGCCCAGTGCAATATATCCTTTTATCTCTTGACTATAGCTTTCACAAGTTTCCAGAGGGCATTTGTTGAGTCCCTTCTATTTGCCAGGCATTGTATTAAAGGGCAAGACGACAAGGACATGATATGTACACAAGCTACAGCAAAAGGCATTATGCTACGAGAATTTCAATGCAATAAGTCAAGTTCTGTTCTCCTCTTAGAATTGTGCCTCAAGCTATTTCTGCCACTAATTATATGAAGTTTAGAAAGCCCTTTATATAATCAAGTACCAGTTTGGTTTTCTGTAAAATAAAGCTTATCTTACATGATTCCTAAAGGATCTTTCAACTATTTGTCTGAAAATAATTATACGTTTCCGATAAACGAGTTCACTTAAAAAGCTTGGTCATAAAAATAAAATAAAATGCTTGGTCTTGAAAATCTTCTGAATATATATAGGAGACAACCCCTTCAATTATTTTTTACATAAAACTAATAAAGTCCCACAACATGATTTTTATTGCCTTTAATCCTCAATTATATCAGTCTTTCATTTTTTCTTCTAGTAGCACTGATCAGAAGATCAAGGATCCTGAGTCTTTTTTTTTTTTAAGAGGATATGCTTTATTGGAGGTAGTGAAGGACTTTGGGGAAGAGAAGGGACAGCAGAGAGAGAAAGACAGGAGCATCTTGAGCTCCTGGGTGGTCCTGAGACCCGAGAGTGAGTCCAGGGAAGCTGCCGGATCCTGTCTTTAATACCCTGCTTTCACCCAGTCATGAGCTTCTTATTTTCTCATCACCTCACACCAAATAAACACATTGGGTCCTTATCTTAAGCGAGGTCAAACTGTTAGGTTATTGAGGAAAAGTCTTTGGTTCAAATCCCTCAGCTGCTCATTGAGAGAAAGATGAGGCTGTCTGACCTCATGAAGATTTGCCGTCTCGGAGACTCATGCCCAGGTGTCATGTGACCGTCGTGCCTACTTAGGGTCTGGGAGGTGGCCTCAGAGTCATCTCTCTGGGCCATGCTGTGTCCACACGCTTTCTCTGCTCCTCACTCACTGACCTCATTCTCGCTGCCAAGATGATGTGCGGAGGCACCTCCGCCACCAAGCCGGCCACCGCGGAGACCCAGGAGACCGCCGACAAGGTCAAGACCCAGCTGGAAGAGAAAGAAGACAGGAAATCACAGGAGTTTAAAGCTGTGGAGTACAAGTCTCAGGGGTGGCCGAGACAAACTACTTTATCAAGGTCCTACTGCGTGATGACAACTTCAGGCACCTGAAAGTATTTCAGAGTTGCCCTCAGGAGAACAGACCTCTGCCTTGTCCGACTACCAGACCACCAAGACCAAGCATGAGGAGCTGACGTATTTTTAATCCCTGATGGCTGAGAGTGCCCTGGCTCCGCATGACCAACACATCAAACAGTTCTGTCATCTGAGCCAGAACCCGGGACCAGAAAGTACACATCTCCACACCATGCTGCTTGTGTTTTGTTCATTGTTTCCCCAAAATAACGAGTGTGGACCCATAACTCTTTTTTTGTTGTTGTTGTTTTGTTTAGGATTTTGGGGGGTATCACAGCCCTTTGGTGGGAGTGGGAGGCCCAGCCTTGCTCCTGGAGAGCTGCTGCTGGGTTTGAACCACCAAGCCAGTGGGCTGCAGTCCCTCACTCAACCACTACACCACCGGGGCTCAGCCCGAACCCATGACTCCAACATCAGTTTCCAAGAAAGGCAACCATTCTCTTGAAATCTATTTTTCAAAGTCTTTGAAAACTTTAAAAAAAAAAATGATTTCTAGTGTCAGAAACCTGTCAAGGGTCACTAAGAACCAAGATCCACCCAATGGCAGTGGGTTTGTCACTAGCGCAATGATAAAATTTGAGAAGTTGGTTACAAAACTAGAGGGAAAATCCCAAATTAATGCTGTGCAGAATCAATAATCAATATCTTTGGATGTGTATGTTCTATAAGGTATCCATAGTAAACATCCTACGGTAAGGGTTTTGTCTTTCAATTTAATCTATTGAAATGTAGCCAAAAGTTCATGAACTTCCATAAGTGACATGACCCTCTTTTTTCTCAACTCTCTAATGCAATCATTGATTTAGATAATCGAGCTATCATTCATTTCCCCCAACACAGCCCATTTCACACCTCTCACCCACAAAATAATTTTCCCAATAAACTTATGAATTGTGAGGTGTACATGGAGTCCCCTCTCATTTAATGTCTCATTTTAAATTTTGTAATTATCCTACAATTACAGAAACTCTAGTTTTATTGACATGCAATTTTTTTGGGGGGGGGCCATCACAACCCTCTGGTGGTGGGAGTAGGAGGCCCAGCCTTGCTGCTGGATTTGAACCTCCAACCCAGTAGGCCGCAGTCCCGCGCATAACCACTACGCCACTGGGGCTCAGGACTGATAAGCAATTTGAACCTAGATACAAATAGTCGTAGTCACAGAGCAAACCATAGTAGAAGTCCTTCAGTCAGTGATAAGGCAAAAGTCAAAAACCTCTTATTGTTTGCCACGTTCTTGATCTACTCTCTTGGAAAGTCAACGATTTCAAATAAAAAGGTCAAGCAAGCATCTCTGAAAGCTACCATAGGGAATAAGAATTATGAGGCCCCTTAGTCCCCTCAATAAACTTGAGTCTTACGGCCTAGACAGTTTTCATCTTGGGATCCTAAAAGAACCTTCTGGTGTGACGTGCAAGCCAAGAGAGAAGCTCTTTGATGAGAAATCTAAAAGAATAGGAGCACCATGTATTTGTAATGAGATAAGTAGAATGAAAGCAATGTACTGTGGGAAGATCCCTGGGGTACAAGGAATCAGGGAAATACATAATCAATCAGATGCAATCGATGCCCTGAAAGTCTCTCATTGGGTCTAGAGAGGTGGCAGAATTCAATGCGAAAAGTCCAGGCTGGAATTCTGGAATTTAAGCCTGTTCTCCCAGCAGAATCTGCTCAAGGTTTTCATTGCACTCTGAGATGTGCTTGATGAATAAATGAGCAATGTCTGTGAAATGCTTTATGTCTCTAGAAGAAAAAATAGTATTTGAAAGCAGGATAGTATTTTTTTTAATCATTCTATTGGGGGTTCATACAACTCTCTTTTTTAATTTGTTTTTTTTGGGGGGGCATGAGATACAATTCTTATTACAATACATATATACATACATACATTGTATGCCAAGCACATTTGTACATTTGTTGCCATCGTAATTCTCAAAACATTTGCTTTCTACTTAACTCTTGGTATCAGCTCCTCATTTTCCCTCCCTCCCCACTCCTCCCCCATGAACCCTTCATAATTTATAAATTATTATTTTGTCATATTGTACAATTCTTTTTGTTTTGTTTTGGGGGCGGGGCATCAATATTGTGCACTTCTTGATGTCTCCCTTCACCCACTTCCCTTTTGTCCATACCCCAGGGAAGAGGTTATATATAGATCCTTATAATCAGTTCCCCCTTTCTACCCCACCTTCCCTCCACCCTCCCCATATCACCACTCTCACCACTAGTCCTGAAAGGATCATCTGTCCTGGATTCCCCATGTTTCTGGTTCCTATCTATACCAGTGGACATCCTCTTTCATAATGGTGGGGGGGGGGGGAGGAGGACGCATTTAAGAACTAGAAGAAATTTGCATGTTTTATCATTGCTACACTGTATCTTGACTGGCTCATCTCCTCCCCATGACTCTTCTGTAAGGGGATGTCACATTACTTACAGATGAACTTTAGGTCCCCAATCTGTACTCCTCCTCTTTTATAATGACATAATGCTTAGTTCTTTGATGTCTGATACCTAATCCTTTCAACACCTCGTGGTCAGAAAGGTTGGTGTGCTCCTTTCACGTGAGCTTTGTTGCTTCTGAGCTAGATGATCGCTTGTTTACTTTCAAGCCTTTAAGACCCCAGATGCTATATCTTTTGATAACCGGGCACCATCAACTTTCTTCATCACTTTTACTTATGCACACATTTGTCTTCAGTGATCATGTCTGGAAGGTGAGCATCATGAAATGCCAATTTAATAGAACAAAATGTTCTTGCCTTGAGGAAATACTTGAATTGAGACCCAATGTCCATCTGCTGCCTTAATACTAACCTTATTAGTATATGCATGTAGCTCTATTTTCCCATCATCATATATAAATATATTTACCTATGTGCATGCCTGTATTCAGACTTCTATAAATGCCCAGCAGCATAGTATTATACTTTCTTTTTTTTTGGCTTTTGGGGCATCACTGCCCTCTGGTGGTGGAATAGCAGGCCCAGCCTTTGCTCCGTGGAGCTGGAATTGAACCTCCATCCCAGTGGGCCGCAGTCCCGCACACAACCACTACGCCACTGGGGCTCAGCCCTTGTAATACTTTCTATTAAGTCCTTGCGCTTCATTGAATTCATTAAAATTTCATGTAGCTGGAAGTAGCCAGGGATTAGAGAAAGAAGCTAGAAACTGTGGAGGGACAGGACATCGTAAAATGTATACAAATAAGTTAATAAAATAACACTTCACTCTTACTGCTTTGAAATGAAGCTAGGAAGGTTACTGAATATACCATTTTTCTTCGGCCAAAGTAAAACAACATTTCTCCTTAAATCTTCATTTCTCCTAATTTTATCTTCAAAAACAACCAAAAAACCACCTCGTCTGCATCCAAAAGGAGTCCTGATAGCACACTGTGTTAAGCATGGGACTGCCAGCAGTTCTCACCCACCAGCCACTTAAAGTTGAAGCAATCTACTTTCCTTAAAAACTCACAGCCTGGGGCGGAGCCCCGGTGGCGTCAGTGGTTGAGTGCGGGCCCGCGGGCTTGGCGGTTCAAATGCAGCGGCTGCTCTCAGGAGTGGCACTGGGTAGCGCTGATGACCACCAGAGGCAGTGATGCCCACCAAAAAAAAAAAAAAAAAAACTCACAGCCTGGAAGACCCTTGTAGGGTGAGCAATTTCCCTCTGTCCTCTCAGGTTGCGAAGCCCGAGCCCCGGTGACACGGTACACACTGGCCGGCTGACCACAGGTTAAAGACAGAAACCACCAGCTGAGCTGTGGGAGAAAGAGGAGGCTCTCTCATCCCATAAAGCGTTCCCTTCTTGGGAAACCCACAGGGGCGGTTCTCCTCTGAGTTAAAGGCTTGCTATGGGTCAGAAAACCCCCAAGGGCAGGGAGTAAAACCCCCAAGGGCAGGGAGTAAAACCCCCAAGGGCAGGGAGTTTCGTTTGTCTTTGAGTCTGAATCCATTGGCAGGGGGCTGAAGCACAAGCTGAGTTTCAAAAAGGAAACGAATGAAACTCGCTTCTAAGCAAGCCATGTGGGGAATCCGTTTTCACTTAAGTGGGAAAAAAATTTTTTTATGGCTCATGAACTTCTATAACCAATCCCAGAACTCCAGGTTCTTTTAGTCTTTGAGGCCGCTGAAAGTGACTGCTTCAATATGTTATCTTGTTTGAATAGCTTCATAGGTCTGGATTCATTTAGCACATTCGACATAGAAAGGAAAAAGCAAGAGGGAGGAGACGGGAGAAGACTGGAATCCCTTGCCAAGATTTTCCTTGTGTAGCAAATGACTCTTAGGCAGGAAGAGTCTTATCCCTCCACACCTCACAGTTTCACATTCCTCCCCAAACTTGACCTTCCTTTCAACTCATTGGAATCTCCCCAGTACTAACCTCTATTGTCCAACTCCAGCGATAATCTTCCCTGTTTCCTTTCTACTTGCCTGCCCTCATGGGCTGGGGATTTTATTCAAACATTGTCTGTAACCAATGCTTATTCTGATCTAAATGCTCCATGCAAGGAGCGGAGGGAGTCCAGGGCTGCTAAATAAACCCTATAGAAAGAGCTGCCCTCCACTCCCTCTCCGCCGTCATTTCCTGCTGCTCAAAGACAGTCACTAAACTTCACAAAATTGATATCTGTGAGCATTGATCACCGTGTTTCTAAAGTAAGATTGTGTCATCTCCTCTTATTTTGACACATGACTTTGTTTCTAAGTTAGGGGATTGTGAAACGCACAAGCCGTTTGTCTGAGCAGGCTCATTGTTCTGCCACA